>CAOKZL010003139.1:0-226699 GCA_948472985.1 Iguana delicatissima
TCCCTAGGTTCCCGGCACAGCTAAGCACATACCTAAGCCTCCTGATAAGATAAAGGACGCATCTGCTCACCTTATTTTTC
The DNA here is from genome assembly GCA_948472985.1 of Iguana delicatissima. Classification (NCBI taxonomy): domain Eukaryota; kingdom Metazoa; phylum Chordata; class Lepidosauria; order Squamata; family Iguanidae; genus Iguana; species Iguana delicatissima. The sequence goes on from CAOKZL010003139.1 coordinate 81, forward strand.
TCTATTTTCCTACCTTAGCAATAGCTTCTTCAATTTAACCCTTTCAGTGGTTGTTGTTTTGGCTGCTCACTATCCACTACATCCCCTTCCCTTAACTGAGAGGTGTCACTTAAAAAAAAAAACTGCCATGTTTTCTTGTATTTATGTCAAACACCAAGTGAAACATTCCTCCTATGTCATGCTTACAAGTTGTGGGGAAGGTTAGACCTGCTGTATTTGTGTTCAATAACAGACTTAGTGAAAAGATCTCAATACTACCCCAGCTGTTCTGTCTTTTGACTCTATTCTATGTCAATTCCACATATTTCACTGTGTGACTGTAGGTGGAACACCCTTTCTAGAATTTACATCCTCCACCCCAATTTTAATTACAAATACTGATCTCTCTCTCTCTCTTTTCATGCACACACATAGTTGATGGAAAGTCTCATTTCAGTTTTGTCCTGAGTACTGAACCTAAGTCCAGGATCTTCTTAGGCTCTTTCTGCGTGAGGGGGTTGCGCTGCTGTGGGACCAGGATGGCAGCAGTCAGCTGGTCGTGCTTCTTCACAATGTCATTGTTGGCCTGTCCCCCCCACCCGTTGTTGGCCTTGCCCCCAAAGGGTGTGCACTCTATTTGCAAAATGTAAAAAAATCATTTTACACCTATCATTGTGCAGCACTGCCATCCTTCCTGGGGATGCCTCCCTCCGCAGTGCAGCAATGGCAAGTGCCCGGCTCTGCTGCAAAAGGGAAGAGGTCGGGCCAGTGTGCTCCTCTCTGCAGCGACCCAGCAAAGTACAGAGGGGAGTGTTTCTGGCGCACACCCCTTCCAGCCAGGGCTGCAATGGAAGGACTTCGCAGAACCCCATCATGTGGAAATGGCATTAGTCTCTTAATGTAACCAGCAGTTATACCAGTACTTTTTCCAGCTCGTGCAAGAAGGTATCCAGTACCTCCTTGTACAACAGCTTTCCCCAGGTTATGCAATGGCTGGGGGACAGCACCTGAGCACAGCTGTGCCCCTCTGCCCCAAACAGCCACTGACTGTCAAATGGTGTGCCTAGAGAGCTCCCTAGCACCATCATAAGCACATACCTTGTTGGAACGTTACACTCTGCCAATGTCAATTAGGCTCCGTGTCTAGGGCTTCCAGTACAGGACTGTTTCAGGCCCTGAGATTTTCAGGCCAAAACCAGAAATTAGGACGGCCACTGGTAATGTCATCAAGCATTATGTATTAATAACCAACTACTGTTGCTCACAGCTTATCATTCGAACACTCACACACACATTCATGCATGCACAGATAGCATACTTTCCTGTTTGGAAATTAAGACGGAAATCTAAGGGGGCTGTTCCTAGATTAAGGTAAAATGGAGGAGTATTATTCTTTCTTATTTACTTAGAGAGAGAGGTTAAAGACCATTTAATCTTGCCTACATGCTTCTACCAAGAATGCGGAGGCAGAGTAGAGGTAAGCCCTAGCTTTACAATAACCAGAAAGGAAGGAGGAAGCTATGTAAATACACAGACTCTACCTCCCTGCCCAGAGAGTCTTTGCAAGTTGCAGCAAGAAATCGATGAAGCCTTGCAAATTGTAGCAAGCTGCTGCTTTCCCACCTGTGTTTGAGATTTGCAGACAGTACTTGCCTGGAGCTGATTTCCCCAAACTGGAGAATTTGTACCTTTGTTTTCCTGTCTAGAAACAATTCTTTAAAACTGGAGACTGGTCAGACCCTGAGATGTGGCAATCCTATCTAGGTCTAAGACTGTACAAGACCCAGTGGACCCAACCTTTGAATTTGTATGTCTTTCTTGCTGTGTGCCTTCAAATTGTTTCCATCCTATGGTAACCCTAAAGGAAAACTATCATGGTGTCTCTGGGGCTGAGGGTGTGTGATGCGCCCAAGCTCACCCAGTGGGTTTCCATAGAAATAAAATCCTGATCTCCATGGTCATAGTCCAATGCTCAAATCACTATTACCATTAAAACAAATTTGTGGGCTGACACATTTGTTTCACCTCTGCCTTCCCAGACATAACAGATCATTTCTCTCTCACACCCTTTGCTCTTTACCCTTCTTATTATATCACATTTCCTTAAAAGCTAAGAGTGGAGCAGAAGAATGTGCAGTGGAGTAGATTATGTGACAGATTACATGTTGCATGGAATTCTCCTCCTTCTCTTCCTTCTGATCATTTTAGCAAAAGCCTGAGACAAAAGAGAGTGCTCGATAAAACAAAAGTGACAGAAGAGCACTCATTCACTATGGGGCTTAACATAATATTTTATGTGATCTCAATCAGTTCTACAGGGTTTCCCCTTAAAAGGCCATTATGGTACATTCATTGTGATCTCTGGCACTTGGCCAACATAGTCCTCTCCATATTTTAAAATTCCTGAATACAAAAGTTGTGTCGACATAGAACTTTACTTTAATAAAGGCACAGAGCAGCCAGCTTTGGCTACGGTGTTTCATTTCTTCCTTCTGATTTAGATTTCTTTTTGATATTCCAGTTTTAAATGAAAGGAAAATACAAATGCTTGGGACCAAACTTTTGCCTACAGACTCTGCAGGATACCCTCACTAAAATGGCTGAAAACAAAGTGATGTAAATAATTCAACCTGTAGTGTACCTAGATAACTTGCCAAGGAATGTCTGGTTGGATAAGAAACTGCTTCCTGTTTAGCACTGCATTCTGGCACTTTCCCAAACTATGTCAAGCAAAGCTCACTTAGCACACAGTTTGAGAGAAGGCACCAGCAAACTTAACTCAGAGCAATGATTGTGGCTCGCTCTTTTACCCATGCTTTGGACTATACTTTTAATTATGTGTTTGTAAGGCATTGAAACCCTGCCTTCTAATTTTAAAATAATTAAACATGGTTTCTAGTTATAAAACAGAAGAGTAAAATAACAAAAATAACATTAAATCATAAACCACATGTCTTAAAAATACACTGCAGAAAATCCAACCTGAAAACAACAGCAAATTAGCTCTTATTTACCCCTCATTCATTTATAGACTCTGGCACCTGTTTGGAAATTCCTCTGTCTCGCCTGAATAAGTTGAAAAGGAGAAACAAAGCTCATAGTCAACATGCGAATGAAATCCGACCCAACATCCTGAGATGATCTCCCCTAGAGAGATGGAGTTGTTAAGGAAAAACTGCAGAGAGGAAGACACTGAGCTCCTTGAGACTCTATCGCAGACGTACTAAGGTACAGAGCAAATATGGCAACACAATCTGAAACTGATTTGCCAGATAGAATGGAACCATAAGAGTGTGGCACCCCTAGTTCCCACTTCTGACAGATCATCCAGAAGGAAACTTCAGTCAGTTGTTTCAAAAGCTTCTGAGATGCCCAGGAAAATTAGCAGTGTCACTCTTTCCCTTTCCCTCTTCTGGTAAAGGTCCTCCAGGATAACTGAGCAGTTTCAGTTCCCATCCATATCAAGGAGACATGTTACTGGACTCCAATAACATGCACCCTTGATATATCCATCTGCCCAGCTAGCCTAGTTAAGTTTGAGGTATGACAGGAGTAGAAGCGTTTCAGCATCTAGATGGCCATTTCTATACTATGATTCCACTTTATTTAGTGTGTCTGAATCCTATTGAATACTGAGGTTTTATAGTTTGAGGAAGCACTCAAAGAACTCTCTGACTCAGAATTCTAAATACCTCACCCTAAGTCCCAAATCCCAGGACTCCATACAATGGAACCATGGCAGTTAAAGTGGGATCATAGCAATATATCGTGTATCATGAAAAGGCACCAGATCTCTGTCAGTGTCATTCTCAGGGAACATTTGAAAGTGAATTACCACTATCTGTTTAAAAAACTTATATGAACAGAGAAAAATTGTCATGTTATTGTATTTGTAATTGTAAAAGTTATCATGTAATTGGCCAACAGAGCCTCAGAATCCATGGAGTTGGGGTTTCTTAGGAACCAGGTATTTAAAAATACTCTCTGCCCTCCACATTCATGGGTTTAACTTTCACAAATTTGATTATGCATGAGTTTCTAACTCCTCACCCCCACTTTGTCTTGCATGATTATGCTTCTTCCGGTTTGTCAGAGGAGGCAAATTCAGACCTAAGGCCTTTCTGCCCTACACTCTTACAGTGCTCTTATTCCACTTTCAACATCCTATGGAGTCCTGGGGTTTGCAGTTTAGGGAGGGGCATTTAGAATTTTCAGCCAAAGAGCTCTTTGGCCTCAGTGAACTGCAAACCACAGAATTCCATAAGATGTTGAAAGTGGAATAATAGCACTATAACAGTGTAGTGTGAAAGGACCTACATTAAAAGTTTCCCTAACAGCCATTGTGATCCACATGCCTCTCCAAGTTTCTCCTCCACAATCCCTTCCCCTTCCTACTCCTGCAAAAAGTTAACCACATTGTCAGAGGAGGCAAACAAAGACCAGTGTTACAGATACCAGAAACTGCCACTGCGATCCACTGTCTCTCCCCCTCGCCACACACACATACTTTTGCCCTCCTCAGAAAAGGCATGCAGCCCACTTCACTTATTCCACAACTCTGCTTGTTCTGGATTGTCAGACGAAGCAAACTCAGACCTGTAGTAAAGGTTTCCCTCACAGTCAATGCAATCCACTCATCTCTACAAGTTTCTCTTCCCCAGTCCATAATATCAGTCTATGTTTGCCTCCTCTGACAATGTGGTTGGCTTTTTGCAGGACGAGGAAGAGAGGGGACTGGGGAGGAAAAACTTTGAGAGTTGGGTAGATCACAATGGCTGTTAGGGAAATCTTTAATGCAGGTCTGAGTTTGCTTGATCTGCCATTCTGCAACAAGAAGAGTTGTAGAGTAAAGCCATTTCTGCACTACACTGTTATAGTGCTATTATTCCACTTTCAACCTCCTATGGAATCCTGGGGTTTGCTGTTTAGGGAGGGGCATTTAGAATTCTTAGCCAGAGAGCTCTTTGGCCTCAGTAAATAACAAACCTGAGAATTTCACAGAATGTTGAAAGTGGAATAATAGCATTATAACAGTGTAGTGCAGAAATGGCCTAAGTGAAGTGGGCTGTATGACTTTTCAGAGGAAGAAAGGTGGGAGGTGGAGAGAAACTGGTCAGGATAGGTAGGGAAAGGCAGTTGATAGCAGTGGCTGCCACCAGTGTCTTTAAAACCAGCTTTAGTTTGCCTCCTCTGAGAATCTGAGATATGTGTGAATTTGCTGAGGTGTGTAGTAAGTGAAATTTGGGGTGGGTGTCTTTTTGGAAGATGGAGGGAGGAGGAGGAAAAGGCAGCATGAGAAGCTGGATTAGTTACTGCTGCAGCCAGCAGCAGCTTGTAAAATCCACTTCATTTGCCAGGTGCAGTATTTGTGATTGTTTTTTACTTTCGCAGCGGTCCTGCACCCCAACTATCATGAATATCAAGAGACAACGGCAGATTTTTCAACTGCACAAATGCCCCCTCCTCCAAACAATCAGAGAGAATACAAAGCATGCTTTTCTCCTTGCTTACATCCTTCATCAACAGTGATGGTTTCTCAATAGGAGTCAGTAATTCTTATATACTCTACAAGGATGATTTGTCTATTAATCTTCAATTAGAAAGTAACAAATATATGTAGTCCTCATCAGACTTCTGCTGCCAAAATGGATACCTTTCAAACAATCCCCTTCCCCAATTCACAATAATCTTTTAATACTTTTAAAGTTTCCGCAAGGGGCTCAGCACACTTGGGTGTTTTAAATTTCTGTTCCACTGCTCTAGTTCCAGTGCATAACATTCCTAATTCCCCTCCTTTTTCCAACTACACATGTATCAGCTTTCTAACTACACTCCCACACTGCACATTATTTTTAGTGATTGAAAATCTCCAATAGGAGTTCTTCTTCAAGGTTGTTCCTCCCAGAACCAGCCTATCAGCCACTCCTTACAAGATGTATTTATTTATTTTATGTTCCACTCTTTTCCTAACATGGGAACCATAGATTATAACAAAGTACAGTGTAACCAACGCAGTTAAATCACAGATTAAAGCTAATTATATCTTAACCACAACAATTATAATTTTAAAATGTTTTTAAAACCATATAAAAACTATTCTATTAAAAATAGCACTAATTTAAAACTATTTAAAAACCTTTAAATTGTAACTGTGAGAATATAAGTACAATGCACACACGCACACACCATTAAATGACCCTTCTGCAACAACTAGTTAATTGCCAACAGTCTTCCTAAATAAAAATGTCTCTGCCTGCTGGCAGAAGGAGAACAGAGAAAAGACCAGACCATCCTCCCAAGGGAGAGAGCTAGCCACCAAGATGGTGTACCTTTGAGAACTTTCTTTATCTGAAGGGAAGGGTGCAATATGACCTGCATTTAAAGTGGCATGTAAGATGGGACACAGGCAAGGCATGAAAGTGCTTAGCAGCAATTAATTCACAGGGATCTCAAAGAAAGTTTTTTTAAAAAACAATTCACATTCAGTAGATTTCATAAATTAGTCTTTGTGTTTATGAGATGATTGATTATTCTTCAGAACACAGTGGCCATTTCTGCATTAGACTGTTATAGTGCTATTATTCCACTTTCAACATCCAAGGGAATCCTGGCATTTGCAGTTTAGGGAGAGACCTCAAAGGCCCCTCCCTAAACTGCAAGCCCCAGGATTCCATAGGATATTGAAAGTGGAATAATAGCACTATAACAGTCTAGTGAGGAAGTGGCCATAGAGAACCTCAATCAAAAGGCAGGTGAGTTCTACGGCCAAAGCAAAATATGTCACCATCAAATAACATTGGCCATTTCCGCAGTAGACTGTTATGGCGCTCTTATTCCACTTGCAACATCCTATGGAATCCTGGAGTTTGCAGTTTCAAGAGAAGCCAGCTGGCCCCTCCCTAAACTGCAAACCCCAGGATTCCATAGGATGTTGCAAGTGGAATAATAGCACTATAACAGTCTAGTGCAGAAATGGCCATTGGTATCATATGTAGTCTGAAGATGATAGTACTCTATTTTGTTCTTTCTTTGCAGTGCTTCAAATGACTGCATATGGAGAATCAGAGTTCTTATTCAAAACAGCCCTTCACGGGGTGAGGCTGAGAGACAACTGGGTACCATCCAGCCATGGAAAACTAGCAATGCATTCAGCACAACCAAATCTTGATTTCACCTAACATAGGGCACACTTGTTGGAATGGAATAAATGTCACTTCTTCTATGTTCCTAGCAAACATATCAACATGTTTGCAGGGTTCTGTTTATGGAGGAAAGCAGTGCCATTGTTTGAATGGGAAAAGCAGTGGAAGTGCACCCAAATAGACATACACCATGAAACTGGTAATGTTACAGAGTCTTCTTTCTAGAAACTTGGAAGCACAAATAAGTTTATGTCACTTTGTTCCCCATCTTTTCTGAAAAGACTATTTGGCCTTATTAGAAGAGACTGAAATTTTAGTCCACGTATAAATCAAATTTCTCTTTTCATTCTTCTTCTACCTGCCAAGAGAATTCAGAAGCTCAACTAAAGCACTAGTCAAATAGACAAAAATTCTTTTGCAGAACCCCTGATCAAAAAATCTTCACATGTCAGTCTTATCAGAAGATCCATGATAGTTTATCAGATTATATCCATTCAGACCCAACCCCCTTTCTTTTTTAGCTTTTCTAAACTTCTTCTCCTTAGGCCTGAAAGTCTGCTATCATTGCTTCCAAGGCAGAAGGAACAACAGCAACTTAATCATTCCATAAGATGTAGATAAGTTTCAGTAATTATCATAGTAGATGTTTAGTGTGTGTATTCTTCTTAGACCAAAAAAAATACCATGTCCTATAAATTCTACAGTACTGAAACATCAAAGGAACAGCACTGGAATGCAGATTTGGAAAAGATGCGGATATGTCAGAGAACAGATTTGATCTTCACATCCTTCTTGGCATCTCAAAAGTATTGAGTGATGCTTTTTAGTGAGGTTTTTTTTCAAAACTTCCAAAAACCTTGGTCAGAAATACAGGCAGATCAGAGATTATAATAAGCAATCTGAAAGCTGCATCAGCTATCATAACTTTGGAGCAGCAGTGCTTTATGACCTCTGCTAACAATGCTATACTCAAGTAGAGTTACTTCAGTTTTCCAGCACCAAGATTTTCCATTTCATTTTCAGGCAGGTATTAGTTTTTATGGTCATCTTAGCTACTAGGTCCAAATATAAAATGAGACAGAGACAGTGAAAACACACACCCCATATTTCTGTGTTAGTTGCACAAGTGTTAATTATGTCCTCAAGGTATTTTGGCATTCTTTAATACCCAGTCAGGGTTTGTGCTTTAATAGCCAGCCATATTTTCTGAACACTCCTGTCTCCCAAGTCCCATGGCATATGCAGGGAACTCTGTGGAAGGGACAACCATCTTACTGTTCTACCATCATGCTGGGTTTGAAAGGCTGGATCAAGCTTTTACAGAAGGTGGTGCAAGTAGTGCATCATTGCTGTTTCACTTCCCCTAAAAACCCATTACAGAAAGATAAATCATCCTTTCTTCCTCCTACCAAAAAAAAAAAACACCACAAAACTCTGGGCCAGAGGCCCTTTCCACATGGGGGGCGGCGAAATGGGGGAAAGGGGCGGCGCATGCGGGGACGGAGCTTACCTTGCAGTGGGAGGCTCCATCCCCGTGGGGAGCACTGCACGTTCGCAGCTCTAAACGGCGGCGGCGGCCGGTGGTGGCGGCCAGTGGCAGCCGGCGGTGCCCAAAATGGCGGCTGGTGGCTTCCAGCGGTACTCCACCAATCAGGGCAGCGCGCCAGCCAGAAGCCTGCCCCGGGCAGCTCTGCAGGGACGCGCTAGCGTGTCCCTGCAGTTCTTAACGGGGCGCTGTGACAGGCTAGCGCGCACAAGTTTTAAAAAGACCACTTGAAAAGTGGTCTTTATAAAACACGGAGCGCCACCCTCACAGCCGCGTGAGGGCGGTTTGAGGTTTAGAACCTCACCTTTTTTCACCGCCCTAGCGCACCCCACGGTGTAGACGCCCTCCTTGTGAGATCGTCCCAGCACGGGGATTTACCCCCGTGTGGAAATGGCCAGAGTCAGCACTCAGCACCTTTGGGCTCTTGCTGATGTCTCATTACCTTGAGAGGGTCCACTGGCATTGATACCTGTTTTGCTTCTAGGCCTGGATTGTTGTTGTTAACTGCCACCAAGCCAACTTTGACTTATAGTGACCCTATGAATGCCAGACCCCCAATTCATCCTATCATCAACAGCCTTGCTTAGGTCTTGTAGACTTAGGGATGTGTCTTCCTTGATTGAGTCTATCTGTAATAGAGTCTTTCCTCTTTTCCTACTGCCTTCTACCTTACCAAGCATTATTGTCTTTTCTAGTGAGTCATCTCTTATCATAATATGGTCAAAGTACTAAGGCTACTAAGGAGAGTTCAGACTTGATTTACTTTAGGGACCATTCATTTGTCTTTTTAGCACTCCAAGGTATCCATAGAACTCTTCTCCAGCTCAGCATTTCCACTGAGATGATTTTCTTCCTATCAGATTTCTTCATTGGCTAGCTTTCACAACCATGCACAGAAACTGAAAATATGATGGCATAGACAATCCTAACTTTCTCATTCAATGATATATCTTTACAGTTCAGGATCATGTCTAGTTCCTTCACAGCTACCTTTCCAAGTCCTAGTCTTATAATTTCATTACAGCAGTCTCCATTCTGAATAATGACAAGGTATGGAAAATCTTGAACTATTTCAATGTTTTCATAGTCTTCTTTAAGGTCATGTAAATTATCTGTGATCATTATTTTTGTTTTCTTAATGTTCAGCTGATGACAAGGTATGGAAAATCTTGAACTATTTCAATGTTTTCATAGTCTTCTTTAAGGTCATGTAAATTATCTGTGATCATTATTTTTGTTTTCTTAATGTTCAGCTGTAAACCTGCATTTGCATTTTCTGCCTAGACTTTCTTTACTAATTTTTCCAAGTCTTTGCTATTTTCTGCAAGTAGTATAGTGTCACCAGCATATCTTAAATTGTTGATGTTTCTTTCCCCAATTTTTACACCTCCTTTCTGCAAGTCTAATCCCATTTTACATAAGATATGTTCAACATACAAGTTAGATAGGGTGATAAAGTGTAGCCTTGCCTGACCTGCTTGCCAGTTAAAAACCATTCAATCTCTCTGTATTCTATCCTTACAGTAGCCTCTTGTCCTGCATACAAGTTACACATCAGGACAATGAAATGTTGTGGCACACTCATTTCTCTAAGAGCGTTCCATAGTTTTTTATGATCTACACAATCAAAGGCTTTGCTATAATCAATAAAGTACAGGCTGATTTTCTTTTGAAATTCTTTGGTGCACCCCTTTATTCATGGTATGTTTGCAATACGATTCCTAGTGCCTCTTCCTTTCCTGAATCCAGCTTAGACATCTTGCATTTCTCACTCCATATATGTAAGAAGTCTTTGTTGTAGAGTTTTGAGCATGACTTTGCTTGCATCTGGAATTAATGCAATGGTCCTGCAGTTATTGCAGTCCCTGGTGTCCCCCTTTTTTGGGGATTGGAATGTATATTAAGAGTTTCTAAGCTGTGGATCATTGTTTTGCTTTCCATATTTGTTGACAGATTTAGTTAGAAGTAGATTTCTGTCCCTGTAGACTGAAGCAGCTGTCTTGGTATGCCATCTGTTCCTGGTGATTGATTCCTCCAAAGTGCTTTTAGTACAGCCTTCACTTCACTTTCTAAAACTGGAGATTGTCTTCATATGGTTCTTCCTTGAATGAAGCTGTCAACCTTTCATCTCTTCTATATAGTTCTTTTATGTATTGTTTCCATCATTTCTTTAATTTCATGTAATATATTCCTCTGCTGGTCATCCAGTAGCCCCACTCTTGGTTTAAGTTTCCCTGTGATTTCTTGGATTTTGTGGAAGAGGTCTCTTATTGTTCCTCTTTTGTTGTCACCTTCTATTTCTCTTCATTGTTTATTATATTAGTTTTCCTTGCCCAACTCACACAGTTGCATTCAGGGTTCTGACTCTATTTGTCTGTCCTTAACTGCTTGAAGAGTTTCATCTGTCATCCATTGAGGCTTTTATTTCTTTTTGGCTACAGATAGTGTCTTTCTGGATTCCTCCTTGACAATGTCCCTGGCTTCAGTCCAGAGTTCTTCTGGATCCTGGTCAATTAAGCTTAATAGTGCAAACCTGTTTTTCACCTTGTCATTAAATTCGACAGAGATGTTCTTCAGGTTGTATTTTGGCGTGATGGTTGGTTTAGTGTTCTTCTTTAGCTTTACTCTAAATTTTCGTATTAGTAATCCCTGGTCTGTGTTACAATCTGCTCCTGGTCTTGTTATGCCCTGGGTTAGGTCAGCAGCAGTGGGTTGTTTCCCACTATTTCCCAATTATAGCACTGTGATTCCACTTTAATTGCCATGATGCCATCATATGGAATCCTGGGCTTTGTAGTTTACAGATGATGTTGTAGTAGATGGTTGGACTAGAGCCCTGGAAATCAGTATTTGAATCCCCACTTGGCCATGGAAACCCACTGGTGACCTTGGGTAAATCACACTTTCTAGGCCTCAGAGGAAAGCAGTGGCAAACCTCCCCTGGGCAAATCTTGTCAAGAAAATCCCATGATAGAATCACCTTAGGGATGCTGTAAGTCAGAAGCAACTTGAAGGCACATAATAACAACAACAATAACAACAACAATGTGTAGAATTGTCAGCCTGAGAGCTCTAGTGCCTCACCAGACTACAAACACCAGGATTCCATATGATGTTGCCATGACAATTACAATGGAATTCTTATGCCATAATTGTATAATGTGAAAGGGCCCATCAACAATCCACCTTTTGTTTTAAATTGTCCACCATGTCGGGAGCATTTCTGTGTAGATTTTAAAATGGGGAGTGGCTTGCAGCTATTTATTTCATACTGTGGTACACCAACTGCTGTTGACAATCATCCATTAGAAGCTTTTGCAGATGCTTACTTAATATGTATTAAAAATTAGATCACTTTTTAGGCAACAGGCCTCAATACATTCTACAATATAATTATTTTAAACAGACTTTTGTTTATGCTACAGAGAAACCCAGGAAGGGAGCTGACTATCTGATCTCTACACATGAACTCTTCACTCTCCTGATTTGTCTGTGAGCCGCAGGGAATGCATGGGAGAGGTTTTCTCCCTTTGCTTTGCACTGCTTTTCCCCAACCATGCTGCCCTTTATCAAAACCAACTAGCCCTTTCCCTTGAGATGCTTATTAAAGTTTAATTGACACTTCAGGGGAGGGAGGGGAATTTTATGCTGTTGTATTTTGAGGAGTGGGGTGCTCACTCTGGGTGAACTGGCATGTAGATTTATGGGGCCCTGCTTGCCCTAAATTACTCCAGAGAGTTTTATTACTAAATAAATTATTCCAGACTAAGCACTGAAATGCCTCATATGCTATGCTATTTTCACAATGCTGTGTAATACTGGCTGCATCCAGATAATCATCCAAGCCAGATGGTCCTCCAAACCAGTCTTTCCAAACCAGAATTGAGATTTTTTTTAAAAAAACTGAGAGCCTGTCAGGATTATGGGTATTGTAGTCTAAAGGAGTGCCCTTTCCAAATTCAGCTCCAGTCCATGTTTGGAAGATTTGGAAAAGTGAGCCTCAGGCTTGTACAATCTTCCTCTTTCTTTTTTCCAATCCATACAAAGCAAGTAGAATAGAAGCTTCTTTCTTGTTAATGGAAGCGCATGGTTTTCAGTTTGGACTGAATGCAGAAAACTATGGCTTCAGGGATTGCCTTCCAATGAGAATCCCATGCCATCATTTGATCCAGGGTTTCAATTGTGGATAGAAGGTACAGTGTAGTTTGTTCCGTTAGTTTGTTCCATTCGAGCAACTATGGCTTGCCATAAATTAGAAATGGGAGTATCAGGGCACTGACTCTAAGCTAAAAGATCATTTGTTATGTCCTTCTCAAGGCTTTGAAATTTTCTGTTTCTTCTTGGGTTTTTTTAATTGTTGCCTTTGTTTAAAAGAATTTAAATATATTCTGAATAATGAAAAGAAAGAAGAGACTTGGGTTTTTCATTCTTTTTCTCAGATACTTGAAGGATGGGCTAAAGATGGTGGGAGCATGTGAGCTCAAGGGCCACTGCTGTTTATTCTCATAATGAAAACCTAGAGCTTGGGCAAGTTACAGTTTGAACTACAAAGCCAGGATCCCCATGTATCATGGCCATGCTGATTGTGAAATTGTGGAAGCTAAAGTCCAAACACACTCTTGCAGAAAGAGAGAGAGCTGTAGTCTGAAATCTATAAACATCAGATCTGAGCCAGAATTATGGTTGTTGGTAGCATGCACAACTAATTTATTCTTTCCTGACCTAATACATAGTCAAACAGGAATTTATGAAATAGTACAGAAACTTATAAAACTTGCTTGACCAGGAATGACAGCGGGATGGGTGAAAAAAATGCATGACAGTTTTTTCAGGTTTCTGACAAAGCTCTCTTTCTGCAGCAGTCATGCACCTAGGCATCAAAGAATCAGGTGGCTCCTGGGTTGTTTCAAAGAAAGCTTAGAGTGGAAACGGAAATGAGAAAACACTGCTAGAATGACATACCAAAAGGAGAAGGGAGAAAAGGAATGAATCATGTTTCTACAAAATGTTCACAAAAAATATAAGGCACCATTTCCAAACCTACTGAATTCCCAGCTGTCATTTAGCTCCTTCTGTTCAAGTTATGAAACCATTTTGTTATCAAACTGTAAAAATTACAGTTATTTTATCATATTCACTCTGGTCTTATTTTGATAAATGACAAGTTATGATATATAATGCACCATTGAGAACAAGACACTGTGGAAGGCCATAGGACAGGGCCCCCTCTGCTTTGAAGCCCCAGTTGTGGAGGCTCAACTGGTATCAGTGTTGGCTTCATTTCACTTCCAAGTTAAAAGACATCTCTTTATGAAGAAAGTCTTTGGGCTTGTTTTGTTCCAAAATGTATATGTACACAGTTTAACTTTGCTTTAGATCTGTTTTAACTTGTTGAATTACTGTGCTTTATAGTCTATTTAAATAATCTGTCACTGTATAAAATTCTAAATTGTTTTAAGTTTTTTAAAATTGATTTTACTTGTGTGCTGTTCAGGGATCCCATGATCCACTGGATGTAGAAGGAGACATTTACTAAGGATGCTGCCCAGCCTGCATGCCACACTGCAGTGGAGAGCCGGGAGGAGATGCAAGCCACAAGCTCACCTGCTCTTGATGTCATCCATAGGTATGGCACAGATGGCTGCTGGCTCAGCCCAGATAAAACCTTATGGTGATGAAAAAGAAAAGCCCTTCAAAAGGCCAGGTGATTGTTGTGTGCAGTCCAGTTGTTTCTGACTTACGGCAACCTTAAGGCAAATCTATCATTGAAGTTTCTTGGCAAGATTTGTTTAGGGAGAGTTTGCATTTGCCTTCTTCTGAGGCTAGGAGAATGTGACTTGCCTAAGGTCACCCAGTGAATTTCTATGGCTAAGTGGAGATTCAAAGCCTGGTCTCCAGAATCATAGACCACTGCTCAAATTATTACATCACACTGGCTGTCAGAGGCAGCAGACAGATAGTCAGGGGCAAGAAGCGGCCCTTCAAAAGGCCAGATGAGAAATAAAGGGGAAGAGTGATGAGGCAAAGAAAAGGATGAAGTTCCAGGAGAGTGTAGGAATGACACTGAAGTCCAAGATGATAAGGAGCATATTTAAGCTGGCTGCACCAGCAGAAGAACCCCTGAAGAGCTCTTTTGGTACTTTGCTTTGCATCACAGAGAGGACTTGCAAAAAAAGGGAGATAAGCCCTTTGCCAGACAGTTGGCACCTGATGCCAAGTCTAATAGTGTAAGTGTTAGGGAAACAGAGAGAGGAGAGAGACTGTTGGTAGGTGCAGTGGAAATTCTGGGTGATAGGTGACAATAGACAGAAAATGGACTCCGCTTGCCAGTCCCAGAAAGACATGAGTAAGGGGCTGCCTACCAAGGTTTGGTTGTGGCTTCCACTCCATAGCATATGCCAATTTATAATCTTGCCACTCAGTCGATTCCTTGAGACTGAATCATAGAATCATAAAGCTGGAAAGAGATCACAAGGGTCATCAAAAACTTAGTGACCTGACAGCTCTCTGCCTTTGTGTAGGGCATTGTTCTTAACTAGCAGTCCGGGGTCTGGGGGTCCGCAGAGCCCTCACAGGGGATCTGCCAAGCCCTGCTGGTGGATACCAACAGTAGCAGCATCAAAAGGAATGCAGCAGTGGGGGGAGGGTGCTGAAACTGCTCCCCCATTTGAAACAAGGCAGCACTTTGGGCATTTTTTTTTCAGAGCAGGTTTGCCCTTGCCTTCCTCTGAGGCTAAAAGACTGTTACTTGCCCAAGAGCACCCAATGTCTGACCAGGGGTTTGAATCCTAGTCTCCAGAAGTCTTAAATAAATAAATATTTGGGTATTTAAATCTGAATTTAAATATTTTAATCTTGACTTATGTCTTGGGGTCCCCAGCAACAAATTATATTTACAAGGGATCTCCAGTAGAGAAAAGGTTAAAAACCACTGATATAAAGGCATCCAAGACCCTGGATCATTCCCCCAGCTGCTTCTTTAAGTTTCTTTGCCTTCTACTGTTTGGTTTTTGTACCATACGCCAGGTTCTTCCCATAACACTTGGACTATAATGTCCAGTTCAATGAACTCCTGCCCTCAAAAGTACTGTCTCCCTCTACCCCATAACACAGATTAGGTTGTGAGACTCTTAACAAAAATATCCCTGCAAGCTATGAGGTACAACCTCAGAAGTCCATTTTCTTGAAACCATGGATGATGGTCCAAAAAGTCAAACTGTTCCTGGTGGTACATATGCACAGCCAGTTGTTCACCTCCACTATTTTTCTCTCCCTTCC
This sequence comes from Iguana delicatissima, assembly GCA_948472985.1. NCBI lineage: Eukaryota > Metazoa > Chordata > Lepidosauria > Squamata > Iguanidae > Iguana > Iguana delicatissima. Next base: position 16,026 of record CAOKZL010003139.1, read on the forward strand.
TTTGCTGTGTGCTTCATCTGGGAGAAGGGACAAAATGACAACCTGTGGATCAAAGTCCTTCAGCTTCCTATCCAGAACCTCATAATTCCTTATGATCTCTTGAAGGCTGACCTTGCAGTGTCATTGGTTCCCACATGGACCAATAGGAAGAGTAAGAGTCAGTGGGCTTGACCACTTTTGTCAGCCACTGTGTTATATTGTGGATGTTTGCCCCAGGGAGATAATACGCCTCACAAGACATCCTGTCATGCCCACAAGCCACTGTTTCTGCCCCCCTCCCAGCTGGAAGTCTCCTACCTTGTTTGGGGTATGGGCCAGTCTTTGTGTTGAATCTTCCAAGGTCCCCTGCACTTTTTCTGAGGACTGACACTGTTGCTTTTGCTGCTGTCCCTCATCCTCACTAATAAGGAAAAACGCTTCAAATTGATTTTGTAGCACCAAAGTTCCCTGGTCTTTTCACTCCTTTGTGTTACATTTCTCAACAGTCTACCTCCTGTGTTTGGGAACTGACCTCCTCATTAGTGACAGCCTCTGTTCCTTCCTCCTCTGCTCTGCTCTGCCCAAGAAAACCTCACACTCTCTAATATGCTGAAGAGTGGGTACATGGCCTCCAGTTGTTGAACCTTCCTACAGGGCAACCAATTTATACTTGCTGCAGGTGTAGCTGTCTGTGCCCTCCAGCAACAACACAAACATACCATAGCTGATTGAACCTATGCTAATTTACAGTTCCTCAGAAGACATCCTGCATATATGTACCACAGCAACAGGCCACACCCGCTGCACACTTACCAACTCATTGGGATAGAATCTGAGTGTGCTCACCTGTTCTACAGGACGGATCATTGAAAAAAAGAGCAGGAAGTACACTTACCATCTTCAGAAACACAATCCCAGACTTTGTTTCTCAGTTGTTCTTGATAGAAGTCTACCTTCAGATATATCCTTTTCCTCAGCATGCTGACTCCTCTGTATTTCGCCTCTGCTTTCCTTTGAGTCCTTGTGCTTTAGCTCACATTGCTGTGTTGCATCTCTTTGTCAACAGGTCATTTTCGCCATGTTCCTCTTATGTCCCTCACCATCTGAAACCTCTTCCTAATTAAGTTCCACCCTTAGTGCCAGCCCAGAATTCCTGCATAAATATTAACTTCACACTACACCATTTGTAAAACTGTTTCGTCTTCCACTCTGGCAAAATTAGAATATTTGTGAACATTCCATAACATCGTATCAACTCAGCCAGTGGCTAGGAAAGAAAATAAGCAGTCAACATTCCATTTTAAAACCACTATTATTTACATGATGACTTACATCTGCTTTTGCTTAGTTTCATTTGGGGAAGCTCTACAAAATTATTTTTCAAGATGACTTAACTTTCTGTTTAAGTATCAGGATAGAGATTCAGCAGAGTTAGTGTTTTTCCTCTTTAAAAAAAATAATATTAGGAAAAATATGGGCAACAGAATCTGGTCAATGAAAATACATTTAGAATAATAGGAATGGAATGGAATTCTTCAGAAGAAGAAAAAAATGAATCAACAACCATTTTAAAAACAAAAATTCATATGCTAATCATTATATCCTTGGATATGACTGTTAAGGAATGTCATGATTTTCAAACTACTCCAGGAATAGGACATAGCAATAAAAAAGAAAACCCTTAGCCAGCTTGAGACACATTGGCAGCTCCTTGTAGTTTGAACACCTTACTCCTAACATAGATTCCTCCATTCAAACATATGATGCATGAGAGATAGCATTTTCTCCCACAAAATCATCAAAGTATATTACTGATGGAACCAGAAAGATACCATGGGAAGGATAGGGATGGAAAATATTATCATTGGAATTCTCATCTACAAACACAAGAGCCTTAGCCTCATGTCAAGAAGTATTTTTGCATTTGTTGAATTGCTAAAGAGAACACCCTGCTCAAACTGAAGAACTGCCTGAATTTTAATAAGGCCTTCCAAAAAGACATTTTAACATCTGTAATTAAAATAAATCTACAGTGGAAGAATTCTGTTTAACACAGGTTACGTAATTCATTCCATTCTGGTAATTTTGAATACTGGAAAAACTTAATGGTGATCATTTTGGCAAACTAATGTGAAAGTGAGTTGTATACTGTTTTCCAAAACGGAAAGCAAGCATTCTAAAATGCTTAGTGCTAAAAGTGCAGTGATTGCTAACTGATCTGCGAGAAAGTGACATCTTTTCCCTGAGCCAGACAGAATATTTAAATGATAATCAATAGATTTTGTAGAAACAGCAAAACAGCTCTCAAATCTAATTAATCAGACTATTGTTCTGACCATAGAACTCTAGAGCCAATCAGAAGTCTGCAGTATATCAAATGCCAGCAGAAAATGCTGACCACTCAAGAGAGTAGGTAGATTTTGTCCATGATTTTTAGGCACATTAGACTATAAAAGAGGAGCAGGCAGAAGAAAAAGAAGTATAATTTTCATTCTTATATTCTCCACTTCCATTTCCTTAGGCATGCATCACGGCTCCGTAGAGCCAACTCTATAAACAGGTCCTAGATTTTATAGAGCTAAAGGGCTATCCCATGACATTTTGCTGCCTGAGGTGAAGAGGGTATTCCATTTCTCTGCTTTGCACAGAAGGTGGCTGTGTTGGCAGTTAAATCTTTCTTGAGAGGATGGAGCATCTACTATACCTAAGGGCAGTAGATTCTATGGAGAGCACAGGGCTGCCACAATTCTGTCCACTAAAACCCATCCTTCCAGCATCTGCTATCTGAGATAGCCACTTCTTTCTACTCCCCCCGTCCCAAAAATGCTAAGAATATTATTTTTTATTTCTTAGGGCCTTTCCATTATACTGTTATAGTCCTATTATTCCACTTTCAACATCCTGTGGAATTCTGGGGTTTGTAGTTTACTGAAGCCAAAGAGCTCTCTGGCTGAGAATTCTAAATGCCCACACTCCAAACTGCAAACACCAGGATTCCATAGAATCTTAAAAGTGGAATAATAGCAATATATATATACACACACACACATACACTATAACAGTGTAGTGCAGAAAGACCCTTCGTGAGAAAAAAAGAGGTTAATCTCACTTTCTGTGCCAAAATAGTTGGGACCAATTCTGCTGTAGAAGAGAAATTCTGGCAACAAATATGGCTAAATGAGGGTGTTCTTCAGAGTATTGGCAGTAAAGAAAAACAAACTGACATTTTGTTGGAACTTAAAGGTCACGCTTTCATTTATTACAACTGAAGAGACTTGGTCTAGCATGGGGCACAAGATCCAAGCTCTGGATGACCCACCTGTGATCAGTGGAAACTCAACCCTCCAGCCCAATTGTGGGGAGAACATGGAATAAAAGAAATGGTGTCTCACACGGGCAAAAACCGTCCTACAGTCATCTGGTAACGAGGTCCCCAATTTGGGCATAGATGCCTCTGTCCTAAAGTCCCTTATGAGACCCTCTGCACTGAAAAAGAATAGGCATGCAGGCACAGTGCCCCTCCTCCAAACAAGATGGGTGTGAAGACCCAGTTCCTCCATGACAGAACCTTCACAAAAATTATCATAAAAAGAAAGCAAAATGAGTACAGGGATATATTCCACAGTGACACTATAATTGCAAGAGTAGAGGGAGGGACTTACAGAAAAAATGTAGGAGCCTGAATGTGTGTGGGGCACTAGAGAGAACAACTTTAAGTCCCTTGCATTGACCAGGTCTGGCTGTGTGTGCTGACCCACAGTCAGATGGAAAGGTCTCCGATTGGCCAGCTGACCTGGCAATATAAAAGGCTTAAAGAACTGTATAGGTCCTGGGGAAAGGGTGCTGATGTGCCCCCAAGAAAATGGTGAACTGCCATTGTTCAGCGTCATGGGGCACAAAACAAATGCTCAGATAAGACTGCAGGACTGACTTTTTGTTCTTTTTTCTGATCTACTGTGAAGAATGAAATTCCTTTGAAAATAAACAGATAAATGACATATTCATGGTAGGTACCTTCTACTAAAGCTGATCTCATTTAAAAATTAAAATGGAAGCTGAATGGCAAGAAAACTTTGGAGCAAAATGTCAGCAAGTGTGTAAGAGAGTTAAAATGGGAGAGTGGTGAATATTTGTCTTCAGAGATGCAAGGGAAGTTGTTTAATTATCTGCTTGGCACTTCCTTGACTCCACAGGCATAACGCAAACGCCACTTAACTTTGGTGAACAATCAGGCCCATCAAGGTACTTGTTATGTTATAATAATTGTCTTCCTCGGGTATATTGTCAGACAGTGATCGCAAGGCCAAGTGCAATTTGTTACCTGATAAGTGTGATAATGATTCAACAAGGCATGCCCTGTTGAGTCTTACTGCAATTATACAGTCTATTGTTAGGAGCCTGGGGAAAAGAGCAAAAGTGATACATTTAGCAGGCTATGGAGGTTGAAGATGTGACTCCTGCTGCTATGGCATACTAGCAGCCAATCAGATTGCTCAAGTTTTATTTGACTTAAAACATACTGGCAGCTTACCCTTATGTCAGAACAGCATAGAAAACACCAGCTTCCCACCACCCATATTTCCACAGTCCCCCAAAAGTACAAAAGTTGACAGGATAGGCAGCTGAACCCACCACTTCTGAGTCACCAAAAGAAATTGAGGAGTCCAGGACGAATTATGTGGCATAAATAAGTGCTACTGAAAGTTGTGATGCATAAACCAACAGCAACAGATCCCTTGCAAGTTTCCATGAAAGGGAGGGGGGAAGCAATTGTAGCCAATGGGTACAAATATGGTACTGGTGCCTGGAACACTAGGGGAAAAATCACTGGATGTTATGCTATAAAATGTGGGGGACCTTGTGGTCCACCAGCAGTATCAGTGTCTTCTTAGAATTTTAAGGAATTATTAGTTCAAAGGAGGTTTGCAAGAGGAGGATAATGGCAGGATCTTTTCACCTGTCTATACCAGTACTAACTGTAGAGAGGACTCCAGTTCAGAGTTAAACAGAGTATTTTGTTGAAAACTGATACACACACACAAGAAATCAAGCAATCTCCTGAACCATACAAGACTATTGAAGGGAGAGGTGAGAAAGATTGAGTAGAGAGAAGTATTGGGTGGAAGGGTGATACAATCATCTCTCTGCATTTGCTAGGGTTAGGGGCACAGGAACCCTGTGAAAGTGAAAAAAATGTGAATAACTCTAGGCCCTTCCAAACCATATTTAATATACCGAAAAAAGTATGATCACCATATTCAACCCACTGTGGATTCCTTTGAGGCATCAGGATTCGTTCACAAGGCAGAAGTGGGTGACTGGTGGAGCTTACTTCACTGCTGCCCCACAACATTTTTAATAGGCACTTACGAGCCTCGTTTGCTGTTTCTCAGTCTCACAGCGCTTGGAGTCCCTATTAAAAATGGCATAGGGAGGCAGCAGAGGTGACAGCAAATAATCCATGAATAATCAAATCTGCAAAAGTGAAACCTGCAAATGGAGAGGGCTGACTGTGTTTGCTAGTCCTGAAGCAAAAGATTGAAGTGGAGTGGTAGAGTGGTCTGGGGAACCATGTGCAGCGTGACACCCAACGTACTACACATTACTGGGATTGGAGCTATGGTTTTTATAGCCTATTTCCTGCCCTGAAGGAGGGTGTGTAGACAAAGCACTTAAAAGAAAACCTTAAGAACAAAGCACACACTGGTGAGGCCTGAGTGTAGCTAGATGACAATTAGAAAAGAAAACATGGAAAAGCTGGGGCGAGAGAGATGCAGTCCCCTGCTTGAAGGGGATGGATGTCTGAAAACTGGGAACAACAGCAAACTTGTTAGAAGGTGAGGATGTAATGCAGCACATTTTATTTTTTCTTTCGTGCTCCACAGGTAAATTTTGAATTTGTCAAATTTGTCTTCATTCTTGTGAATTTAGCACTGGTAATACATTTCTGAGTCCTTCTTTTAATGGGGCTGAACAAAAAGACATATATCTCTTGTTTTACAACATGGCAGTTTAACTATGCGTCATACAGGCTGGAACATCATGAACAATTTCAAAGAATGCCTTTATTTCAAATGTAGGGATAGTTATCCAAGAAAAAAACAACACTGAAATTGAGGTCTCCAAAGAGAACTTTTGATGTTTGTGGTGGTGTTGCTGTTGTATATAAGACCAGTAATGTCCATAGCACTTCACAGAATAAAACAAAACAAAACAAAAAAACAGACAGCCCTGCCAAAGGCATATAATTATGCATATACACACAGATGCACATACACACATATGGGAAAAAAGGTTTCTCCATTTTTGGTATTAAATTAACTTTTGAGAGGTAGCGCAGATGAAAGGGCAACAAGAATTTGATTTGTCATTTTAAAAAACTCAGTCAGCTTTTAGCTATTCTTCGGTTCAGAAACTGAGCATAGTTGAAGGCCTCCCCAGGAATTTATTTGGTACAGAACACTGCTATTAGATAATCTTTAAGGGTGGTAAAAGATGCAGTAGAAGTTCTACTGATGGTAGAAAAAGGCACCCTAAACAACTAATTCTACTCAAACTATTCCCAGTTAGCAATCAAATTCCCAAGAGCTAGTAGTATGGTGTCCCTGGGCTCCCTGGACTGGGGGGGGGGCATATCCTAAAGATAAGGCTAATGGACTCTCAATGCAGAAGAAAACAAAGAAAATCAAAGTGCCCAAGTGTGACCTTTATAGCTGTGAGAACTGTGCAAGTAGTTCACCAGCCTTCATATCTATACAGCATTCCTCTAGACATGATGGACAGTTTAAAGTAGAAAGTGGCTTAAAGTACTGGGTCCTTTCATACTACACAGTTATAGCACTATGATTGCACTTTAACTGCCATGGCTGAGTCTTAGAGAATCCTGGGGACTGTAGTTTGGTGATGTACTAGAGCAATGGTTTTCAACCTTTGGTCCTCCAAATTTTTAGACTTGAACTCCCAGAAACTTCAACCAGCTGGCCCAATGATCAGGGATTCTGGGAGCTGAAGTCCAAAAACCTGCCAGATCAAAGGTGGAAAACCACTAGAGCTCTCTTGTTGAGAATGCTAAATACCCTCCCTGAACTGCAAATCCCAGACTTCCGGTGGCAGTGGTGGGACGATCGGCTGGATTTCTACAGATCTCCTGAAATCCAGCAGCCGGGCAAGGTCAGGAGCCTGAGAAATTTCAGTTAGAATGGAGGACGGAGTCCCCCTGGTAAAGGGGACTTGAAGGGGCTCGGAGGGGACCCAAGATTGGCATCCAGCGCTCAGGAGGTGGTGAAAAGGAGAGACCTGATCGTGGGTGGTGCCAAGGTGTCACAGAGCCGCCATTATCTCGCTGAAGTACTAGCGTTGGTATAGTCCTGCCACCACTTTTTAAATTAGTGTTACAGTGAGGAGAATTTCAAAATCGATCCCTTGACTATTGGGGAGAAATAAATCCTGTCAGCCTTCCTTGTCGTGAGTGGAACCTAAACTGTAAATCTCAGGATTCCATACTATGAAGCCATGGCAGTTAAAGTAGAAACATAGGCCATTTCAGCACTACACTGTTACAGTGCTTTTATTCTACTTTCAACATCCTGTGGAATCCTGGGACTTCCAGTTTAGGGAGAGGCATTTAGAATTCTCAGCCAGAGAACTCTTTGGCCTCAGTAAATTACAAACCCCAGAATTCCACAGGATGTTGAAAGTGGAATAATAGCACTATAACAATGTCATGTGGAAGTGACCATAGTTCTGTAAATGTTTAGCGTAAAATGACCCAGTTCTAAGTGGAATGGATTCGAGTTTGCTTTTCACTGAGTTGTCAAAAGCAAAGGACGGACCAGACCAGCAGTGGAATAGTGTGCAAATTACAAGGTGTGTTTTAGATTTACATGATTCCCAAGTTGAATTGCACTGATTTATATAGATGTGGGAGATGTGTGAAATGAGGTGGCCCTGTCCAATGAAGTTAAAATCTGAATTTCAACACTGCTGAAAATTTGTTAACAATCTGCATTCAGAGGGCTACAGAGTCACAGAATGTTCTCCCAAAAATAGATACATTTCTTCCAAAGCTCTCCATATAAGGAAAATACCAAGCTAAGGAGAGGGAGAATGTAGCTGTGTGTCTGGCAACTCCAGTGAATAGTTTTACCAGGGCTCTCCAGTCCCAGTGCTTTGCAGGAAAGATGGTTAAATAATATATTAAAGAACTGATCCAGTGGTCAGTTCTGTTGGTGCTGTTGGCTAAAAGTAGTAACATTTAAAAACGAGTAAAAAAAATTGTGAAGTTGGAAATCTGGGAAGGTTCATGCTTGAAAAAAATGCTGACTATTGAAGTCCTCCTGCCTCAGCCACTTGTATGGACCATATCCAACATCCACTCTTGTCCTATTGTGCTTTCTGTGCTTTGGTGCCAACTAAGCAGAAAACAAAAAAATCTTAGGCCATTTCCACCCTGTACGGTTATAGTGCTCTTATTCCACTTTTAACATCCTGTGAAATTCTGGAGTTTGTAGTTTGCTGAGGCCAAAGAGCTCTCTGGCTGGGAATTCTAAATGCCCCTCCCTAAACTGCAGACCCCAGGATTTCACAGGATGTTGAAAGTGGAATAATAGTACTGTAACAGTATAGTACGGAAATGGCGTAAAACTGCTTTTTGTTCATCATAATTCTAGCCCCCGCAACTTCTGCAGGTTTCTTGTCTGAAAACTCTGTGATGCTTGCCATTTTCACATAAATTGGGAAGGATAAAAATAAAACCCCATGGGCTGTAGCAGTAAGGAGAAGCAAATCACTTCCTTTCTACCGCAAAACCTATACTTGTCCTTTTGAAATTTTGCAGAATTTTCAACAGGAGTCATCTCTATTCTCGTATTACTTTTGCAACAATTTCCTTCTTCCTCTCCCTAAAATCATTTTTTTAAAAACTCTCAAACTGCAAAGCATGCACTTGCACAAAATTCCCTGCTCCATTTTTTTTCTTTTAAAGCCTTGCTGATTTGGTCCCTTTAGAGGGGCCAAATATTGCCAAAAACTTCATCCACTCTTGCCCCAAACTGAGGGAGTTATTAACAGCTCTTTTCCATTCCCCTTAAATTTACCTATTAGCTTTTGCATAAATGCTAACCATAACTAAACAAAGAACAAAAAGGTAACAGAAAACGAATAAACGAATGTAGTAGTATGACAAATGACAACAAAAAAGTTTCTATTAAAAAATAACAATTTAAAGGTGCATAACACAACAAATCTAGAATTTATTTTCCAGAAATTCAGCATACAAAATCCTTTCCTGAGATGATATTACAGCTAGGGAAGAGTTATATGATCTAGGACATGACCTTATACAAGCAAGCTGATCTTGCATATATAGCTGAAGACTGAAGAGATATGTGCCTCAGTGTAGCAGCAGGCAAGATCCTCTGGGTGGGAAGGAGGAGCTGCAGTGGTCTATCATGAGTTCATTTCTCTATCAAAGTACCCTGTTAAACAATATCCAGTGTCTGAGTGTAGACTCCAGGCAATAAGGGAAGAAGACAGATTGGGAATCCTGTTGGTGTACCATGCACTCCGCTGCCCAACTGTCTCCCAGCCAGAGCTGCTAGAAAGGAGTTAATCTCCCCCAAACTGATTGTGTTGGGGGATTTTAACATCTGTGCTGAGGCACTCTCATCAGGGACAGATCAGGATTTCATGGCTCCCATGGCAACCTTAGACCTGTATCTCAGTTAATATCTGGCCCTACCAATGTAGCAGGCCACACACTTAATCTGTTTTTTCCTGGTCAGATTGAGGGTAGTGGGCACTGAAAGAGCCCAGTTGTCATGGACATATCCCTATCTGGTAGGGTTTAGAGTTGCTGGGACTCCTAACCTCTGCAGGGGTAGTGGGCCAGTTAAAATAGTCCACCCCCTAGAGACTAATAGAATTAGAATTCCTGGATGCTCAGGGGGATTTTCCAGCTACTAGAGATAGTGATTCTGTTGATACACTGGTTGATATGTGGAAGAGGGAGATGATGCAGGCAATTGACACAGTTGCTCTCAAGTGGTTTTCTGAGGCAATGAAAGGCTTGGGCAGACAACAAGAGTGACGGTGGAGAAAGGACCTGAATCTGATGAACCTGATTGAGCATAGGTTAAGGCCCATCTTAGAACCTTTTTTGCTGCAGTGAGAGTTGCAAGGAAATGATTCTTTGCTGCCTCTGTTACTGCAGCTCAACCTCATCTACCACAGTTGTTCTGGATAGTTAAGGGGCTATTCAATCCTAGACCTCAGACTGCTGAGGAAGAGCCATTAGAAAAGTGCTGTGATGAATTTGCTAAATATTTTGTGGATAAAATTGCTAAGATTCATTCTGACTTGGACTACACATTGGTAAAGTCTGATAGAGTCTGGAGAAGTAACAGAGGCACATACTTGTCTAATTTTGATGAATGAGTTTCAGGTTTTTCAACATGATGATGTGGACAAGTTGCTTGGAGAGGAGAGGCCAACCATTTGTCTGTTAGACCCATGAGGACTAGCAATTGGGTAGTGGAGGCTGTAAATATGTATTTGAAAGTGGGCTGTATTCCAATCTCTTTAAGAGAAGCAATTATAAGAGTTTTGCTGAAAAAAAAATAATTGGACACCACTTCCTTAGGTAATTAATTGGACAGTCTCTAATCTCCGCTTTCTAAGTAAGGTCCTAGAACAACTGGTGGCAACTCAACTCCAAGCTGTCTTGGATGAAACTGATTACCTGGACCCATTCTAATTTGGTTCAGGCCTGGCTATAGGACAGAAACAGCCTTGGTCACTTTGGTGGATGATCTTTCAATGGCATTTTATACTATCAACCATAGTATCCTTCTGGGTTGTCTAGCTGATATGGGACTTGTGGACATTGCTTTGCAGTGATTCTAGTCATTCTTGGCTGAATATTCTTAGGGGGTGGGGGGGACTGTTGTTCAGCCTTTTGTCCATTAGCCTTTGGGGTTCCACAGGGGTCAATACCGTCCCCTATGCTTTCCTACATCTACATCAGTGGTTCTCAACCTGTGGGTCCCCAGATGTTTTTGAACTTCAGCTCCCAGAAGCCCTGAGCATTGACCATAGTGGCTGGGGCTTCTGGGAGCTGAAGTCCACAAACATCTGGGGACCCACAGGTTAAGAACCACTGATCTACATGAAGCCACTCGGAGAGCTTTGGGGTTGGGTATCAGCAGTATGCTGGTGATACCCAGCTTTGTCTCTCCTTTACAACTGATGACAAGGAGGCTCTGACAGTACTTGTCTGGATGTAGTAAAGGACTGGATGTGGATGAATAAATTGAGGCTTAATCTAGACAAGATGGAAGTGCTGCAGGTTATTAGGAAAACCAACCTAGTATTGGGATCACAGCCTATTCTGGATGGGGTTGGTCTCCTGCTCCTGAAAAGCCAAGTTGCTGCAGTGGCCAGGAGTGCCTTTGCCCAGCTTTGGCTGCTGCTCCAGCTGCACCCTTTCCTAGGGAAGGAAGGAGCATGCCTTAATTACCTCCTGTTTGCCTCCTGGAGCTGCACTTGAAAAGTGTTCAGATCCTGCAGCTAGTGCAACATTGAGCAGCCAGACTGATGTCAGGTTTGCATTTTAGGACCATATAACAGCAGTGTTGCAAGAACTACACTGGCTTCCAGTTTGCTTCCAAACTCAGTTCAAGGTGCTAGTGTTGACCTACAAAGCCCTAAAAAAGTTGGAGTCAAGATATCTGAAAGACTGCCTCCTCCTATCTGAGCCTGCTAGAAATCTGAGGTCTTGTTGCATATCCCAACACCTTGTGAAGTTAGGTTGGTGGGTACACATAACAGGGCTTTCTCTGTAACAGGCTCTTCACCCTGGAACTCTCTGCCCGTGGAAGCTAGGTTGGCCCCATTCCTTAAGCTTCCAGCAAGCAGCCGAAACAGTGCTGTCCCATATGGTATTCAAACTGGTATTCAGTGTTTGAAAATGCTGCTTTAACTGTTTTAAAATTGATTCTAGGGTGATATTAGACTGCTTTTAGGAGTTTTTGGAATATTTTAATGTGTTTTTAAATTGCTTTTATGTTTGTATTATTTTTAATTGATTTTTATTTTTTCATTGTATCAGGAACCCTTGAGTGCTTGGAGGTGACACAGAAATACATTAATTAATTAATTAATAGAGGCACATGCACACACAAATAGGAAACAAGAAGAGCTGGGCTTCCAACTTAAGATTCAGATTTACTCCTAAGCTGAATCAGATATCCTCTGATCCCCTAATTGCTAAATGGAGGTGTAAATGTAATCATGTGGCTGGTGCACACTCCTGGTAGCAAACGTTGTTTCATTGTGGTATCTTTCTTGTGTCTCAGTTTGCTCATGGCTAGGTATCATTCATTTAATAGCTGCCATTTATTTCATTGTATATATCCTGGGTATTTTCCTATTCTCTATTTTGTAAAACATGAACTCTGTCATTTCCTGTGCTGGTTGCCACAGGAAAACATCACAGTGGACATCTGTTTAATAACACTAAATTCTCATTAGGACCATCTTGGGGCCAGAGACTAATAGCAAAGGAATGTAAGGCATTTGATGTTCATGCCAATACCCACAGGAACAGAATGTGTCATGTAGGCTGAGAAGGCTCTTTCACCTTGAATAGGAGAGATAACTTCCTACAAATGAAGTGATTGTGCATGACTTTTGAGATGAAATCTGAGCCTCCTCAAAGCCTCACTGGAATAATAGGCGCCTTGAAACAAGGGAACAAAAAGCAGGCCTGACACAGACTGTCTGCCTCATTGCCCTGTTTTGAAAAGGCAGTGAGAATCTATTAAAGTTAGCAAGCTTTACAGTCTGCATCTGAATCTAGGGTGAGTTTTAGGCACTGGTTGTGATGCATAGGATAGAAAGCATCCCCTAAATCTGGGCCACAGCAGCCCACGTTCCACCACTCATGGCTTCATGTATATTTGTGCAGGAAACTCATGAAACAATAGGCCCAAAATATTGCTGTCGCTTCAGCACCAGGAAAGAATTAACAGGAGGACAGTGATGGAAGGTGGAGACTTCTGAGATAACAGAAGAATGAAAAGCAGGCAGCATTTTGATAATAGTTTACAGTTCACTGATGAGGAGCTTCTACAGGTTGCATGGACCAGTTTTACAGGCCTGCTGCTTCCAAAGGCAAGAGCACGTAGGATGCGTCACTGGTGGTGAGGCACTTGTCTCCTGATCTGCAGGCAGTGGCACCAGGTCTTGGAAGTAACACACTAAAAGTAACATTGTTATTTTTGATGTAATAAGAGGCAAAGCCACTACTTAATATGTTTTCAAGAAAACAAGGCATTTTTTGTCTTTTTCATAAAGAGTAACAATTATCCATTCCTACATAAGTGTTACTTGGAGGCTGGCCATTTTCAGTGTGTTTTTGTTTAAAAACAAAAACAAAATTAATAGTCATGTGTTTGTACATTATAGTACTCATTAATCATTAGTAATGCGGGACTTATTTTTTCAAGGAAAGGGCAGAAAGAATCTAGCAGCACCTTTGAGATTAACTGATTTATTTTAGCATGAGTTTTCATGGATTTCACTCAAGTAAGACATTGCTCATAAATTCAAAGCTCACTATTCAAAGAGGCATGCCAGAGAGAAATGTTGGTTGCTCTGTTCTCAGTTCTTCCCAGCATATCTTCCTTTTCTGACCCAACATTTACCAGGAGAATATTCTAATTTGTCTTTCCTGGGATATAGCAGTGCTGAAAGCCAGACCTGCCAATACAGGATTGCAAAGGGCTATTACATAAATCTGAACAGCAAAACAGATCCACTGATGCTATAAAAATTATTTTGCATAGCTTATTTTGCTGTACTCTCATAGCAAGTGGGAAGAAGATAATTTGGAAGATAATTTGTGATGATCAATGTACTTTCAAATCCCCACAACTCTCATTTGGTTTTATTATGCTGACTTCTTTATATATTAAGCTAGCAAGAAAATCAGGAAATGATGTAATATATATAAGTGTCCTAGTTTGGTATGTTAACAGTCTCAGGTTTGTTTCAAACTGTTTTGCAGTCAGATCTCCAACACACACACACACACGGGGGAGAGAGAGACTCTAACATGACCCTGCAGGACATATATAAAGCTATTCTCGTCCCCTTTTCCTGGACTTCCCATTCTGTGGGTGAGGCAGAGTACATTTGAAGTGAATCAAGATGTTTCACATCTGCCTCTTGTTATTAGGAAATTCTCTTCCTATTTATAAACAAAATGCTTTGTTGGGGTTAGGCAGTAGATTCCATTGCTTGGCAGACTTGCATTTCCTTTGCCATTTGAACTTCAGTCCTCAAGCAAAGGTATGTTATAAATCTTCTGGAATCCATCAATGAACAAGAGGGTGGAGGGAGGAGTAAGGAGAGAAGAGGTGTAATTAGCTAACAGCCAACATGAGCCATTTGCTTGCTTTTCAACTCTAGCTGTCATGGCCTGAAAGAAATGAAGAAAAATTGTGACAAGGAGACCAACTGTGCATTTTCTGGCTCCAACTATCTGGCTAGTGATTACAGCACTTGAGGATTTAGCGAAAGTTTTCTGAAACAGTGTGTGTATATGTGTGTGCACGTGTACCTTCAAGTTGCCTGTTGACTTATGGTGATCCCATGAATTTTTCTTAGGCAAGGAACACTCAGAGGTGGTTTGTTCCTCTGAAATAAAGCTTAATAGCACTGTTATTCCTTGGCAGTCTCCCATTCAGTATTAACGAGGGCTGATTCTGCTTAGCTTCTACGTTCAGATGGGATCTGGTACCTTTAGGGTATTCATAGTCTCAGGAGCCCCATATATGGGTAGCAAAATGGATAGTGCAAAAAGGTGTAGCTTTGGAGTGACAAAATGAGGGCTTTGTCCTCCCCCTAGTTATTATTACCTTCATTTATATCCCGCTTTTTCCTAGGTTGGGAGTCAAAGTGGCTTACAAGAATTGAAAAGACATACTTAAACCCCACAGAATATAAAAGTAAAAACATAATTAATCTAAAAATGAAAACAATGTTAAAATACATAATTAAAACACACACACTCATCAGCACTGCAATTAACAATACCCAGCACATTCTATCAGACAGACCAAATGAAATTTTCCTTCAATTTCTAGCATTTGAGACAGACATTTAAAACCATTCACTTCTAGAACTCCTATATTTGTTGTTTTTGCATTTTCTTGGTAATTTTTGTGCCTCTTTTCTTTCAATGCCTGAACTGTATTTCTGTAGTACTGGTCCTATACAGCAATCCTCTGTGCACTTACTCAGCATGCATGATATTCTGTGGGGCTTAATCCCACATAAGTAATCACAGTACTACCCCCAAACATGGGTGATTCAGGGGTTCACCTGCAATGTCAGTACCTCCACATGACAATCAAGGATTAATTAGCCCAATTAGGAGGCCTGCAAGAGGGGGGTAACCTAACAAGATCTTCTCTTGGGCCCTTTTCGCATGCCATTTCTCATGCAAAATGGCCCCCGGAGCATCACACGATTGCGAGGACTGTTTCACATGACGTCCTCACAATCACGCGACACTCTCGAGGCCAGTAGGCGGTGATCACACATTATAACATTTTCGGCTTCTTTCCAAAAATGATGTGTGGTTGTGTGTTGCTCCCGGGCCCCACGCACACTTACCTTGCATGTAGAGCCTCCAGAGATGAGGCCATTGCACTTCCTCCCCCAGCACAGCCTGGGAAGGTACCCAACTGCGCTGCGGAAGGAAGAGGCAGAGCCCTCATGCTTCCTTCCAGCCAGCACAGAGCTGGTGCGGAGGACTGCCTCTCGCAAGAGGCTTCTTGCATGATTCCTGCGCACCCACATCGGGAAAAGATAAGGTGTGAAAAGGGCCTCAATGTTTATTGCAGGAAAGAACCAACCAGAGATTCCAAAATAAACTGAAATGTGTTTCATTAAAGAGTTCAGTCATGCACATAAAAGATCCAAGCCCTCACACAAGAGCTAACAGAAAGATAAAGGGAGGAAAGTTGTTAATAACAGAGTTTTAAGGAATGGGCAATAATTACTGATCCAGAGAACAGTGAAGAAAGCAGCAATGTGGCTTAGACTTGCGTCTAAGGACAGTACTTGTTTGGGAATCAGAGTGAAAGTGTGGTATTCCACAAGTGAGATATTGCATCAAACTGCTCAAAATGGAGGGTTTTTAATACCCAAAATCTGCCTGGAGGACATGGGTATGAACGGCTCTCTCGCTGAGCAAACAATAGAGGTTGCCACATAGACAATGGGGTCTGGATGGAGCTGATGGTCTTAATGCTAGGTGACAAACAGTTAATCGCTGTCATAATAGCTCTGTAATTGTGGACAGTTAAGGGAACAATACAGGGAAATGTCCAGGTGTTAGGAAGAAGGGATGAAATAATCAGTGTTTTGGTGGAAACTTCCTTTTGCTATTGTGTGGTATCAGATGTTACAGCTTCAGCTTAAACCTATTATCTCTGGAGTTAACTGGTAATTAGCTTGACAACAACATTGACTATGCCTAGAGGGGATTTTCTGATCTACTTTGCAGCACATGCGTTCAGTCAGTAATTTTCCTCTGCCCAGCTTGACCTTCCAGTCACTTCCAGGTTCATTTTATATCTAAGCCAATTAATGTATTTTGCCAATTAAATCATATTTCTCCAATTAAACCATATCAAGTCTGGGAGGTATGCAGGGCGGTAACAACAGTGTTGCATCCCAAACATAATTCATTGTTGGTGACATTGCAAAGGTTTTCCAATAACAAGTTGGATTATATGTTACTTTACTGTTAACTTTTTTTGAAAAAAAAATCCATTAACACACACACACACACACACACACATACACACACATTGTCTGCTCATGCCATCTGGGGCTGTTCAGAGTTGTAGTCCAACTACCTCAGGAGAGCACCAGGTTGCAGACTCACCACCAGATTCCTATTGGCCCACAAGGTAAGTTTTAAGTGCTAATTTGAACCAAGTGCAATTTCCCAAATTTATCACTTTCCAGGAAAACTTTCAAGGGCTAAAGTATGGCAGTATTTCCAAGTTCTTCTCCTCACCCCCAATTTGTCGTGCTGCTTTGATTTGCAGCACTTCAGACATGATAGGGGGAACTAAACAAAGCTCTTATATTAGTTTGTTGCTTCTCCATTTTCCCATCTTCAATACCGTGTGGGCCTTGTGCTTCTTTATGTTTCCCCTTCCTCTTTTCTATGAGATCCCTTGTCTACTACACAGCCAAACCTCTCCCTTCCTAGTTTCTTTTTCTTTATCGATCATTCATCTCCTCTCATATCCCTTTCCTCCCCTTTTCTGTTCTCTGATTCTCTCCATGCTCTGTCCTTCCCAGTTTCTGAGTCTCTTTCACTTATTTCCTTCCCTCTTTCCTGGAGCTTGGAAATGTGTGTTTATGTGCCTTCAAGTCACCTGTCCACTTATGGCAACCTTATGAATTTCATGAGCCTTTCTTAGGCATTGAATACTCAGAGGTGTTTTGGCCTATAGCACATAGTATTTGTGGGCAGTCTCCCACTGAAATTTAATGAGAGCTTATCTTGCTTAGCTAAATTATTTGTTACTCCAATCCAATTTTAAAAATAATAACAATTTTAAAGGTAACTATTTTAATTATTAAATGACAACAATGTTAAGGAGTTGAATAAAGACCCTAGGATTCCATAGGATGTTGAAAGTGGAATAATAGCACTATAACAGTCTAGTGCGGAAATGTCCCTAGTTTCCAAAAACTGTTCTTTCTACTTTCTTCATCACTCTCATGTGTGAGTGCCACATGAGATCATGAGAAACCTGTGGAACACAAATTAAAATAGGAGTCAGTATAAACCATGCAATACTCTTCCTCCACCACTCTCTAGTGATGTCACACTCCTGTAACAAATAATGAAGAACAACCCATCACTGTTGCACCACAGTAATGTTATGATACATAGCAGTCATAACATAACACTGTCCTGGCCCAGTTATCAGGAAAAGGAGAAAATTACAAATAATGGCTGAGATTCTGTATCCAAAGGTGCAATGTGTAACTTTACAATGATGGAGCTACATCACTGACATGAGACACAAGCATGTTAGAGAGTTGTGGTGATATGCAGCAGGGGGTCCCACCATAACAAAGAGGACTACAAAAAGTGGGAACATTTTCCAAGCCTAGTGCAGGCCATCCATGACTTTCCACAGCCCTCCATGCTGGATTACTAGTACCTCATGGCTCTGTTTGGGGTCATTGCCCTCCTCTCTTGTGCTGTCATTGCACAAAAGGGTGTACTGTTTCACATTACAAAATGGTCACGCTGCCCACTTGGCTTGAGCAATGGTCCTTACTGTGCAGCTGTGACACTGCTTCACTCCTCAAAATATGACCATTGTGCAACACTGCAATTTAAAATTGTGCAATTATAAGTTGCTTTATGACATCATAAATTGCTAACAGGATGCTACTCAAAGAGTCATTCCCAAGGTCTGTTACTGCCAAGGTCTGCTCAAAACACATTAACATCAGCTCTATCCTGCTTTGATGTACCCAGCATCTTGATAAGTTGCCCTGTTCTACAGTCTAGGAAACTCACAGCACACCTTTCATCAAGTTTTTCTTTAAACATCCAAAAGAGACAGATTATTGTTTTATCCTCACCTAAAGAAGGACTTTCTAGCAGCATCCAAGAAAGACTTCCTAGATTTACATTCTGAATGACTAGGTTGCAAATCTGCAGGGCTCTTTGTCATAAGGATGCTTCAGAGCTCTTATGGTGCATTCGTGGACTAGAACTGCTAAAGTCAACAGCCTTTCTGCACCACACTGTTATAGTGCTATTATTCCACTTTCAACATTTTATGGAATCCTGGAGTTTGCAGTTTAGAATTTTCAACCAGAGAGCTCTTTGGCCTCAGTAAACTATAAACCCCAGAATTCCTCAGGATGGTGAAAGTGGAATAATAGCACTATAACAATGTAGTACAGAAAGGCCCAGCAACTCAGTAACAGATGAGAGAATCACATCCCAGCAAATAAATAAGCGTGAATCCATTATGCTTCAACTATATGGCTAATACCTCTTTCTCCCTAAAGCCATATACAAATCTGGGAAATGTCATACTGATTTATTAAACTGAAGTAAAATTGAATGCTTGCACTGTACTGTAAAGGATAGAATAGTAAAATTATTGAGGCTTGGTCTAGATAAACTGCACTGTTATTGTTGTTTGTTTTCAAGTCATTTCCGGCTTATGGTGACCATAAACCAAACCTATCATGGGGTTTTCAGGGCTGGGAGTATGTCACACACCAAAGGTCACCATAAGTTTAAAAAAAAAAATAAAAAGACAGGCAAAGGAGGAGAAGTGAAGGATACTTAACAAGGCCTAAAATGTTGCAGCTGGTGCTAGGAACTGGCAGAAAATAGTCCAAGCCAACAGAAAAGCCATGTGGATATTTAAAACAAAAACAAGAACAACAACTAGAGCGACAAATACCACAACCTCCTAACATGTTTGTCCTCTCTAGAGGAGCCCTTCATATATTTTTTTGTTCCATGATATGTCAAATAGTTCACCCTAATTAGTGTTTCAGTAAACTGAAGCTAAGGAATTTTCTATGATTTCTGTGATCTTTTCAAGCAATAGGGATGAATAGATATGTTTGCTAATTGCAAATTGAAAAATAAGTTAATTCCCTCTGATTTTCATAGCAGTTTGAATAGGGTGTACGTGTGTAAAAAAATCTGCATGGAAGATTAATTTTTAAATGAAAACACAACAAACAAACTGGACGAAAATAAAGTGGTTGTGGTGGTGGTGGTGATGATGATGATGACAATGGCCCTTTCCGCACCAGGCAATTAGAACGGGGCAGTATGTCCTCTCACGGTGGTCATCTGCACCTTGGAGCGGACTAGAAGCAGACTACTTACCGGAGATCCGCACCTCAGTCCACTCCAAAACGACCCCAAGTGGTCCTCCAGCATGTTTTCTAAAGACCACAAAAAACAGGTCTTTATTTTCCTGGAACGTGCCATTGCGTTCCTGCTTCCTTGTGCAGATTCAGAGGCTCGCACCAATGCGAGCCTGCAATCTGTGGAGAGAGGGCTTTAGGCGTGGCGAGCTTCAGCGGTTGGTCAGGACCCACAACCAACCGGAAGCCGCCAGTTTGGAAGTTGGAGCAGTGCGTATTTACAGACCTCACACTGCTCCAATTCGCCCTGGACCAAGGAGGAGCCCTGCGGAAGGGCTTCAGGGACAGTCTGCATTGCTTTGGACCCCAGAAGAAGCAGTAGGTAACGGCACGGAGTGATTCTCTCGCCTCGTGTGGAAAGGGCCGATGATGATATACTTCTTCCAACACATTTTTATATCATTTCTCATAACTCATACTTAAGTGGAACAGTTACTTTTATACACATTTCACCCAATAGATACTGCAAGAGAAACATGTACAACAACACAAAGCTGCATCGCTGTTTGTCAAAGGAGATAATGAACATGCTAGTGGGTGGATAATAAACCTTAACAGATTTATTAAGTAGCAACTAAGATCTCTAGATGCTGTAAATGCAATTTCTGTACCCTAGGTGTTAACAAAGCAATTCTCTATACATAACACAAACAAGAGACAAGGTTACACAAGCTGATTATTAGGCAATTTCCACACTAGATTGATATAGTGCACTTTCAATATGGAATCCCAGGGTTTGCAGTTTAGGGAGGGGCATAGGATGTTGAAAGTGGAATAATAAATTAATAATGATGATGATGATGATGATAATAAATAGCACTATAACCATCTAGTGTGGAAATGGCCTTAGCCAAGGTCAATATTATGTAGGCTTCTGAGAACAAATAGCCAAAATGGTCAGAATGATTGAACAATTGACACATGTCATCCTAATCCACTTCATAAACAGTTTTTTCAGTGTATTTTACCTTACCATAGCAAAATTCAGAGAAGTATGCAGTCTTGAAGGAGAATTGTTTTGCTCTTTGCCTATAGCCAAAACATTGCAAGTTACGTCATTTGATGTCAAATTCAAGCCAAGCAGATTTCTTCCTCCTCTATCTCTATGAGCAGTGTGGCTGGTGGGGTAGGGTGGGCTGGGCTGGGCTGGAACACAGTGAATTGCCATTGCTACACACCAACCAAGAAGGAGCCGTATACTCCTCCAGTCATGCCTTGCACAATAGCAATGGAGGCAGGACGTGACTGGTCTAATGTGAAGCAACAGTTCAACTGTTGCTGACTGACCACTGACAACTGTTGCTGGACTAACGGTCCAACGTCACCCGTGGACAATGCTGACATTGCCTGGCATTCTGTTCATAGAATATGCAAGCATTAATTGAACAAAGCATGCAGAGCGGTTCTTTTGACATTGTGCAGCTGCCATAGTGAGCTGGTGGTAGATGAAGCAAAATTGCATATGGAGAACCATTGAACCAACAGATTTGCAAAAAGGTACCTTGCACAGTGCTTCTTGTGCAACAGAGCCCACTCATGCACATGTGCTATGCAATGTTGTATGGGACTTATCTAGTTCTAATGTAGCATATCTCCACGTGCAGATAAATATGTGATGCTGTAAAGACATAAGATTGGGTCCTCAGTCAGCAGCCGCACACCTGCCGCTACCCCCTCCTCCTCCTCCTCTTCCTTCCTATTCCACCGTGGAGGGCCAGGCCAGCTTTTCCTTCTCACAGACTAGAGTGGTGCTTTCCTCTCAGCCTGCTATGGCAACTTCCCCCTCCACTTATACAATGCTGGTTTCCTTTTGAAACCATCACCTTAGTGTATAAAGAGTAACGCCACACAGTTGTTGTTTGAAATGATTTACTGATCTGTGGTAGCCTGTTACTAGTTGATTAGAACAAATGAAAGTATTCTACTGAGCCAGAATTTATAAAAATATTGTGTGATCTTTATTAAAATAATAAACAGGGAAAAAGTATTGGGTGTCATAAGTAATTCCAAGTAATACAGTACTTCAAAAGGTGTTTAACCAGTTTCTTTAAGTTCCACTCAATGTACAGGCACTAAACTTTCATACGCACATAGGCCTTTGGCTTCCCTTTTGCTCAAAGGCTTAATTCCCAAGTCTAGGTCACACCTTCTGATCCAACTCAAAAATGGTTTCATTTCTCCTCTGTCTCTCTTTAGACCTCTGAGAAGACAATCTCTTAAAAGTCTCTCTCTCTCTGAAATCTCGCTGAAGACATCTCAAAAATCCAAGTCACTGTGCCTTATATATAGACCTTCTCCTCACAACCTTCAGCCATTCCCTCTCACCAATGGGCTGGGTTTCTTTCATACAGAGCCACTTTGGTTACATGGCAACCTGTTGCTGGAGCTGCCCTACCACTCAGGCTTGCCACACCCCCAGGCTCTATCACACCCGTGTTTCTCTCAAAGGTGGGACTCAAGGTGGCTTCCCATTTAAAAAAATAAACCAGTTCCCACCACCACCTTTGAGATATTTACTTTTTAGTGGCAGGAGTGAAGGGCCAGAATTGTGTTAATGACATATGCAGACATAACGGCACCTGATTCCTTACATCTCCTCTTATGATCATTACAGATAGAGGTATCCAGCACCTCAGCCCACAATGATATCCTAATTGTGCTCCCTATCATTCTGTCACCTGCCACCTCTATGGCCATTTAGTGGTCAGCTACAGATCAGGGTGGATAAGCAAGCAGTATCTGATTGTGTTTCAACTGTAGGACATGCAGAGAAGCAGGCATCCTCTGGGACTTCCCCCTGGCAGCTCCCCCTCAAGTGTAAATGCCTGCTAGCAATTTTGTTCTTTCTGAATAATTTGCGAAAATTGCACAATATCAGCACTGTCCATTTCAAGAAAGAGATGTGTAAAGGTCATTCAAAGCAAAACTGAATAAGGTAAAATTCTCAAGTGGGTGTCAAAGTAAGGATCTGGCTTTTTAGTAAAGCTGCAGCCAGAGAGCTTATATCCATTTAGCTGCTGCTGCGGCTGCTGCGGCTGCTGCGGCTGCTGCTGCTGCTGCTGCTGCTGCTGCTGCTGCTGCTGCTTCTTCTTCTTCTTCTTCTTCTTCTTCTTTTTTTTTTTTTGGAGTTGGGGGAGGTCTTTCCCTGACACACATACCCATTCCCCTAATGCAGTTTCCTGGGATTTTTACATTACTCTAAACAGAATTGCCTATATAAAGTAAAGCAGGGATTTGTCTGTCTTAAGATAATGTCACACAGTTGTTAGACTTATCTTTCCTGAATAATTCCAATTCTGGTTTCTATAACAAAAGTCATCAGCTACTTTTCCAGATCTGGTTTGTGAAATCCCAACAGGAAAGCCTTTTTTCTCACATTTCTCTACTTTTTCCTTCCTCCATTTCAGCCACCTGGACTTGCAGTCCTTCCCAGGAGTCTCCCCAGTTCTGGAAACAATGAACTGTTTGCCTCAGTAAAGGGCGGTTTTACTATCCTACTCCTTACGGAGAAGGGTGTCAGCTCACTGCCTAGTGAAAGTCATGACAGGCAGTCTCACACACACACCAGACTCAATTTCATACTGGATTCAAACACGCACCACACAGTTCCCAGAACTCTCCCCCTTCCCTCCGCCATCGTGGTCAAGCTGCACCAAGACAGCTGCCTGTTGCTACTCAGTAGCTGGTCAAATCCCACTAAATGCTTGTCATGCTGCCCAAAAACCCTGAAAGTGAACCCCTTAAATTACATTTGTTGAAAGATCCTTGATGTCTGTTCCTGCTTTCCATTTTATTCACAGCTAGGAAACACTACTGTAAACTGTTTCCAACTCTCCTCTTCCTACCTAAGGGCCGGTATACATTAACTGGATTCCAGTGAATCTGCCCACCATATGTTTCTGAGGAGAGCAGTACTGTTTTCTTTCTGTACAATGCTAGTGAAAAGTGAATATCCATTCACTTTAAATTTTATTCAAAGCTAGATATTCTTTTTGAAAGTGGAGGAAAGTACCACATTATGCAACTGGAAAACATCATGCCCTAGATTTTGAAGAGTAATGAGCCAAGAAGTTCTGAAAAAACTAGGAGCCAAACATTTTTTCTAGAAGCTACTCTGGAAGAATGTGATTATGCCAATACCTGGTCTCATTCCTAAGTTCTAGGTCACCCGGTCTCCCTACTTCTTTCATGTTTATCGTCACAACCAGGACTGGCCCAAGATATTTTGCTGCCTCCATAGAAGAACAAAGTAGCATCCTCTCCTTAATCCACGTATAGGTCAGTGGACTACCAGCTAAATTTACTTGAATACTGAAATGGGATATTGCGTTTCTCTACTTTGTGACTAATTTAGTTTATGGGGCTCAGGAAGACTGTGTGATATAGGCCATTTCTGCACTAGACTGTTATAGCACTATTATTCTACTTGTAACATCCTACGGAATCCTGGGGTTTGCAGTTACCGGAGGGGCCGGCTGGCAAACCCCAGGATTCCATAGGATGTTGCAAGTGGAATAATAGCACTACAACAGCCTAGTGCAGAAATGGCCATATATACCTTCCTCCCCACTTGCTGTCACTCTGTCTGCTGAGCATTCCCCTCAGCCTCCACACGCTGAGTCTTTCTCCTCGCTCACCGTTGCCATCCCGGAATCCCGGACTACAGGACCAGGTGCAGTATCACCCCAATCCAACCGTCTTCAAGCCCCCCTATCAATTTTCTCACTTTTATTTCTTTTAACCCTTGTGTGAGTGGTGTGCAGTGACTTATTTTTATTAAAAATAAAATAAAAATAATTTCTTTATCAATTTGGTGTGGTTTTTGGTTTGTCCTGACCTGGTAAAAATTGGGCTTTAAGATCCTGCTACGTTACCCTGCTTCTCGTGTGCTTTGGCCTGTGCCCTAGCTAATTCCTATTTCCCCCATTATATTGAGCACATTGACAGATCTCCCACGGGACCCCCAGAAATCAGGGTAACATAACATAGTTCTCCTCATGGTTCTGCACGTTTTCAGCTCCTAGAACAGTTCACTGCGGTTCACTGCGATGCAAAACTGCTGTATGTTGAAAACTGGAAAACTCCTATGTAAATTTCCCAAACCGGTTCTGCTTCAGTTTTCGCCTACATGCAGAAGTGTAGCGTCGATTCACATCGCAGAAGAGGCCAACTATGGGCGTTCCCAAGCTGTTCCTTACATTATTTCCATCCCTATCTCTCTCCACCCATCAAAGGCTAGGCTACCATCATTATTGTCTTCCTGTGTTAAACGGACAGCAGGAAGAGAGTGGATCTGGTAATGGACTGTTAAAACATGTTTTTTTCCACATATCAACAGACATACATTCCTATGCACAAACGTAGCAACACAGAAATGTGTTAAAAATGTGTGTATGTGTTTTAAAAAACAGACCAATCAGCGATGGTGGGGCAGGGTGAGGGAGGGAAATGGGAGTGGCCAGGGACTTGCTGTTGTGGAGGCAGCAACTGCTGTTCTTTGCAGTAGTACGATGTAAAGGGGGAGTCAAGAAAGCACAGTTTCTGAATTTCTTAATTTAGTTTCTGAATTGGAGTATAAAAACATTGCTCTTGACACACAGTGAACTGCTCCTCCCCTCTCATGCGAAAATGGCCATAGTCCAATGCTCAAAGCAATATACCATGCTGGCTCTCACCTTTATTATTATCACTGATGTATTACTTTCAAAGCTGAATATTGAAATTATCTCTGGACATGTGCTTCAGGGTGTCAAGACAAAATTAGGAAAGATCCTTCTTGATAGCTGCTCCTAGGAACTCCCTCCCAAAGGAGTCTTGATTGGTCCCCTTTCTGCTCTCTTTTCACTAGCAGGCTTTCTTATTTAAATCTCTTTAAACCTTATTTAAACCTTCTTATAGACCACCAGTTTTTAATTGGTTGGGATATAAGAATGTGCAATAGGTGTGCTTCTTTTATACGTAACATGCATTAACATGTTTCAACTGTTTTTAAATTAATGTTTAATTGGACTGATTGCTTAAAGCTTTTTAACTTTTGTACCACATATTATTTTAACTTTTTTTTTTAGCTTTTATTGTAAGCTGTTTTAGGTCCCAGTCTGGGAGAAAAGTGGGATATGAATCTAATCAGTTAATTAAAATAAATAATTAATAAGATCTTAACATGCAGCACCAAACATAAAATGGCATGAGCAAAAGTCTGTCTTCCTGTTTCTTAGAGCCTGTTGCCAGGGCCAGCTTTAAAATAGCCCAAAGATGTTGAGAAACTTAGATTTCTGCACTCTTGTTGAAGAACATTACATGGCCTCTAAGAAGTAACTAATGGTTAATAATGTTCTTCAATGAAGCACTTTTCAGAATGTAAAACAAACATCCAGTGAACTTAACATGCAGCAATCTTAATGCATTTTCTGATATGAAGCTTAAAGTTTCTCTTGCTTCAAGAAGGTCTAGACTGAAAATAAGAGACTTGTATCCAGTTAGCATGTTCATTCACAATATGAATCAACTTTCTTTTACTTTCTGTTCTTCATAATAGCAGAAAACCCTACTGGCCAGTAACATAAATAGCACTAGGGAATCTGAAGGATAATTTAAATGTAGCATGAAAAAATATCTCAAATTGCTTTAGCATTACTTCCTTTTTCTAGAATATCCAAATTTCCTGTTAATATTTGTGACATGAACTTTTGAAAAAAGGTATGTAAAGCAATTACATAGAAACAAGGATCAGATGAATTTCAGAGATAGTATGGTGAGCAATGAGAACCAAAAAGTTTTGGACTGATATCTGAGAGATGGATTCCAGCCAGACTGTTTGACCACTGCCACTGCTTACAGCATTGGCCAGACTGGTTAGGCACAGTAGGAAATTACAACAAATTGCAACAACTGAAGGACCTCGATGGCACTTTCATAGACCAAATGACTGCACATTCAAAAAGGAGAGATACAGTAATAATGGGAAATTTCAACTACCCGGATATATGCCGGCAGTCAAACTCTGCAAAGGCGGCAAGGTCCAGCAAGTTTCTTGCTTGTCTTGCAGACAATTTCATGGTCCAGAAGGTGGAAGAGGCGACAAGGGGATCAAATATTCTGGATCTGATCCTGACCAACAGAGAAGACCTTGTTAATGACGTAGAACTGGTTGGATCTTTAGGAGAGAGTGACCATGCCCTATTAGAATTTGGCATTCAGTGGGGAAGAGAAGACAAGTGTAGCCAGGCATTCGTCTTAGATTTTAAAAAAGCAGACTTCTGTAAACTGAAGGAGCTGCTGGCTGAAATCCCGTGGTCAAGAATAGTCAATGAGAAAGGAGTTCAGGATGCATGGGAGTTCTTTAAAAGGGAGGTACTGAAGGCACAGGCTAAAACTGTGCCATTAAGGAGGAAAAATGGAAGGCATCTGAACAAACCGGAATGGTTGACTAAAAAGCTCTCAGCTGAGCTAAGTATAAGAAAAACATGTACAGGAAATGGAAGAAGGGGGAAATCACCAAAGAAGATTATAAGCAAGTAGCCAGGAGATGTAGGGAGAAGGTCAGAAAGGCTAAAGCACAGAACGAACTTAGGCTGGCCAGAGACATTAAAAACAATAAAAAGGGCTTTTTTAAATACGTCCGCAGCAAAAGGAAAAAGAAGGAGACGATAGGGTCACTGCGCAAGGAAGATGGTGAATTAATAACAGGAGGAAGAAAAAAGGCAGAACTCCTCAACACCTTCTTCGCCTCAGTTTTTTCCCAAAAGGATAAAACACGCAACCTGGCGGTTGGGGAGCAGGTGAGGAAGTGGGGGAAATGCAGCACAGAATAGATAGAGAGGTAGTACAGGAATACCTGGCCACACTGGATGAATTCAAGTCTCCAGGGCCAGATGAATTGCATCCTAGGATTTTAAAAGAACTAGCAGAGGTCATTGCGGAACCTCTTGCTATAATCTTTGAAAACTCTTGGCGGACAGGAGAAGTTCCGGCAGACTGGAGGAGGGCAAATGTTGTCCCCATCTTAAAGAAGGGGAAAAAAGAGGACCCAAATAATTATCGCCCAGTCAGCCTGACATCAGTACCTGGAAAGATCCTGGAGCGGATCATCAAACAGTCAGTTTCTAATTACTTAGAAAACAATGCCGTAATTACGAAAAGTCAACATGGATTTCTCAAAAATAAGTCATGCCAGACTAATCTTATCTCTTTTTATGATAGAGTTACTTGCTTGATAGATGAAGGGAATGCTGTGGACATAGTATATCTTGATTTCAGTAAGGCCTTTGACAAAGTTCCCCATGACATTCTTGCAAAGAAGCTAGTAAGATGTGGGCTGGACAGGGCTACTGTCAGGTGGATTTGTAACTGGTTGACTGACCGTACCCAAAGGGTGGTCACCAATGGCAGATTCTCATCCTGGAGAGAAGTGATTAGCGGGGTGCCACAGGGTTCTGTCCTGGGCCCGGTGCTGTTCAATATCTTCATTAATGACTTGGATGAAGGAATAGAGGGCCTGCTGATCAAATTTGCAGATGACACCAAATTGGGAGGGGTTGCTAATACATCTGATGATAGGATCAAAATTCAAAAGGACCTGGACAGATTGGAGAGCTGGGCCAAGGCTAACAAAATGAATTTCAACAGAGAGAAATGTAAGGTCCTACACTTAGGCGGAAAAAATGGTATGCAGAAATATAGGATGGGGGACACGTGGCTGGCTAACAGTACGTGTGAAAGGGATCTAGGAGTCTTCATAGACCACAAGCTGAACATGAGTCAGCAGTGTGATGCGGCAGCCAAGAAGGCCAATGCAATTCTTGGTTGCATCAATAGGAGTATGGTGTCTAGATCGAGGGAGGTATTGCTACCACTTTATTCTGCATTGGTTAGACCTCATCTTGAATACTGTGTCCAGTTCTGGGCACCCCAATTCAAGAAGGATATGGATAAGCTGGAGCAGGTCCAGAGGAGGGCAACCAAAATGGTGAGGGGCCTGGAAGCCATGCCCTATGAGGACAGACTTAGAGAGCTGGGTATGTTTAGTCTGCAGAAGAGAAGGTTGAGAGGGGACATGATAGCCATGTTTAAATATTTGAAGGGATGTCATGTCGAGGAGGGAGTGGGCTTGTTTTCTCCTGCTCTTGAGACCAGGACAAGGAGCAATGGATGCAAGCTGCAGGAGGGGAGATTCCGCCTGAACCTCAAGAGGAATTTCCTGACAGTCAGGGCTGTCCGGCAGTGGAATGTGCTGTCACAGAGTGTGGTGGAGTCTCCTTCGTTGGAGGTTTTTAAGCGGAGGCTGGATGGCCACTTGTCGGGAGTGCTTTGAGGGTTTTCCTGCATGGCAGGGGGTTGGACTGGATGGCCCTTGTGGTCTCTTACAACTCTACATTTCTATGATTCTATGATTCAAAGTGCTTTAGGTCTACCAGACCTGATGTAGACCAATGTCAGCTTTCACTACTATATTGGTGAAGTTGCTTTGGGATACAAATTCCAGATTGGTGTGCCATTGCCTCTAAAATATAGATGGTAAAATCAAGCGAAGCCCTAATTGTTCTGCTGATACATTATCCTACAAAGTTTACACAGGGCTTCCAAATAATTTCTGTGCTGACAACAGCCCAAAGAGCAAAGTAGCTCACTTACTTTACAATGGCACTTCAACAAGCCTGCAGAAGAAATAACACATTCAAGCCAAGTGCTACCTAGTAGCCTATAAGACACTTGATTCCCCTTCTGATTCAAAAACATAGTTGTGTTAGTCTGTGTAAGTGTAAGGGATCTTATAGCATCTTTCAGACCAACTGGGAGAAAGGATTGTAGCATCAGTTTTTGCATCTGACAAAGTAGACTGAAGCCATTTCCTCACTATACTGTTATAGTGCTATTGTTCCACTTTCAATATCCTGTGGAATTCTGGGTGTTGTCATTTACTGAGACCAAAGAGCTCTCTGTCTGAGAATTCTAAAAGCCCCTCCCTAAATTGTAAACCCCAGGATTCCATAGGAGGTTGAAAGTGGAATAATTGCACTATAACTGTGTAGTGCAGAAATGGCCTGAGTCTGTGAAAGCTTCTGCTACAAATTTTTTTCTCTCTATTACCCTCAAAGGTACTATAGGGTCTTTTTGTATACCCTCCTTTGATGCTGAGGGAGATAACACAAGCAAGATATCAATTCTATAGCTGGTAAACTGTGTTGATTATGGTACATAATTAATTGTATACCACTGCTAAAGAGCATTCCTCACCATTTGAGATGTAAAAGTTTCTACTCATCTTCATGAAGGCTCTGGGTTTTAGTCCCCATTGAACCCATAGAGGC
Organism: Iguana delicatissima; assembly: GCA_948472985.1. Lineage (NCBI taxonomy): Eukaryota > Metazoa > Chordata > Lepidosauria > Squamata > Iguanidae > Iguana > Iguana delicatissima. Next base: position 46,319 of record CAOKZL010003139.1, read on the forward strand.
CAACCATTTGTAAGTGTTACACATGGAAAAACGTTTGGGCATATTTTGAGAATTATTGTCTCAGAGAGAGAGAGAAAGTGAGAGAGAGAGAGAGAGAGTCATCCTGTTTGCATTAAAGTTACATGGAAGAAAAAAAATTAAGATTTTTATTCCAGTTATTTGTTTGATCATGACACTTAAAACAATTCATGGCATTAATAATACCCACTTCTTACTCACTAAAAGTGATTTGCTTTCCCAACCTTGTTATTTATATCCCTGAAGGAAACAGGGACTATATCCAAATTCAAAGTCATGGAAATAGAATCAGCTACTTGATTAAAAAGAAGAACAGCTCAAGTGGAGGAGCTTCTAGCATACTAGAAGGATGCTTGGACTTTCTGACTCAGAGTAGGCATAAATTTTGTTCCCAGCATCTCTGTATCTTCTCCAAGGTTTAATCTGACCAACTGCACTGACTTAATGCAGTTTGGGTCTGGGTTTTGTTAGAGTCCAGTTCCACCGCTCAAAGGCAAAGGCCTTTGTATTATTGAAAAGGAGTGACAACATGGGTTTTTCAAGAGCTATGTCCTCACCATGGCACATAACCAAGTATATGCTGGGCCCTAAGAGCAGGGGGAATTTCCTCCCATCAATATCCTATTGTGCTTTGAGAAACTATGTGATTTAACTTCAGTTTCCTTGAGGGAAGACATCTGGCACAACTGAGAAACTGCTATATTTCCATTGCTTAAACACACACACACACACAAAACCTGATCACCTGAATAAGTCTTTGCCTTTATGACAGTGTGCCAAAACCAGGAGCAGCTAAAATGTTACCCTCTGGGAATGCCTGGGAGGAATTAGTACTTTTAGTAATCATGCCTAGATATTTCCAGCAAGCCAGCTGTGCCAATATTCACCGATTGCTTACTTGTTTTGCATGTAAAATAAAAAGCAGAGCTGATAACATCTAACCGGAAAGATGAAACTGCAATACATTTAAGGGCACCTGCTAAATATATCCACAACATTTATTAATTGAAGTATGCATGAAAAGTGCCTCTCCCTTGCTCCTGGCGCATACAAAACTTTCAAAATGAAGACATGTTCAACATGAATTGGAGAAAAGCCAAAGTCCTTTCCCTGCACACCCAAACATGAAATCTTCCTACTCTGATACTCTCACCTAGTCAGCTTTCTCTACCAAAAACACCTGGGGAAAGAAAGAAGCTTATATAGGAAATGTACAGTCAGACAGGCTTCACGTCCTCCCATTAGAAAAGTTACCAACCATCACCACCACACACAAGAAATATTGCTTCCAGACTAACATGTGTCTGCCAGCAAGATCTTGGAGCAAATGTTTATGGCTTGATTACATAATGGAAACACTGACACAACCCTAATGAGGGCAATGAGAACTGAACTGCTATAATGTTGAGCTGAGCTCTTGTGAAAATATCTGACTTACTGTGAAGAGCGAGAAGATGGGAGTCCTCCCACACTAGGAACACTTACTTCAAAATTCAGATGTCGCTGTTGTTTATTTTAGGAGCATTTGTACTTAACTAGGAGCTGTAAATTTTAAAATGGGAGATCAGCAATGACTCTGCCCAGTGCTCTGAAGCCAAAAAATGGAATCACAGTGTACAGAAATGAATGAATTGATTGATCTGGTTTTAAATCATGTATATTCAAAGAAGTTGAAAGCTGAAAAGTGTATTGGAATAGTTGGAAGGTGCAAAAACTAATGGATAGGCAAGGGTGACAACATTGTTCCACTGAGGTTTTTAAAAATGAATTTACCCAGTTTTGCATCCCCAGACCTAATGCAGAACTGATCACCATTTGTGGACAGAAATCTGAACTTTTCTGAGCTTGCATTGCAGTCTGCAAAGATGTCCAACAAAATGTGTATTCTTAAAAAAAGGACAAAACATCTGTCTGCAGTGCAAGGTGTGGGAGACCTCAGGGGCTTGGGTTAAACCAGGCCCTCCTGGTTTCCCAATGCAGCTCTTAGTGGTATCTCACATAGCTTTGCTCCTTCCCCATGACACCATTGTTTGGTGGATTCCCACTTTTATGTGGAATTTTCCTCTTTTTCTAAAAGTTTGTAGTACATTCCTAAGGCTTAATTACAGGAAGAAAGAGCTTTGAGCTAAAATATACTAGCCGTTTTGGTCCCACCCTTTTGCCTTTCCCCAAATCCAACATTGGAGTGTTCCCCCTAAGAATTTTTCTGTGATTAAATTTGGCCCTTAGCAAAAAAGAAGATTCCCACCCTTGCTTTATTCAATGGATGCATGAATACAAATATGCTTGCACTTGAGAAATGCATCCAAAAATGTGTATATTTGTAAAATGCACACAAAGATATGAATTTCAGTGGGCGGTAGCTCATACAGAATCTGGCTAGAATGAAACCAATAATGGAGAAATGAGAACCTCTACAAGAGCTTCCTATCTCTATCATTCTGCATCTAAGTCCCAGAACTTTTGATTAGCTCAGTTTGTGTATGAATTCAAAAGGTGATGTTCTTCAGGTATCCTTTGTTAGGAGGAATCTTTACAGTGCAGCATGACTATGGCCATTTCTGCACTAGACAGTTATAGTGCTATTATTCCACTTTCAACATCCTATGGAATCCTGGGGTTTGCAGTTTCGGGAGGGGCCTTTGAGTCCCCTCCTGAAACTGCAAACCCCAGATTCCGTAGGACGTTGAAAGTGGAATAATGGCACTATAACTGTCTAGTGCAGAAATGGCCTCAGTGTGGAGGAGGAGAGCTGAAGCCTCTCCCCATCAACAGTTCTGAACAAAAGTTGCTTTTCCCGAGCTATTTGTCTCTCAGTACAGCTTCTTGACCAGAAGAAAACCAGGCTGAGGGAATAACGACAAGAAAGAAGCCTTTTTTCATTTTCTCCCCCCCTCCTTTTTTTTTCTTTTTCTTTTTTATTCTTCTAGTAGAAAGGCCTTTCTAAAACCTGGCAGATGGAAGGAGGTGAAGGTCCACCTGGCCAGCATAACAACACTAGCATAGGTGGTGGCATCAAGATGAAAAAAATGCTGCGGGTCCAAAAGCCACATAGGAAGTTAACTGCATGTAGCAGGCAGAGTTTGCCTGTTTTCTCCTGCCACCACTGCATGACCCTGAAAAAGTGCACCTACTAGTGTAGTGGACCAGTAATGATCCTGGCTAAATTTCCCATGATCAGGAGAAAATGGAAACGAGAAAAGGTATAAGAGAGAGAGAGAGAGTGCAAAAGCAGTTTCCTATAGATTGAGTGGTTAAGATCTATAATAGGCCTCATTTTCAGAAACTCTTCCAAAGAGTCCCCTCCTTTCAGACCAAATATTAATACATTCTTTGCAGCACATGTTTTCCAAAGGGACCCTTTAAAGGTTCAACTCCATCCTCCTTCTTGCAGACACATAAAAGTGAGTAGGACTGTTCCAGACTTAACAACTCCACCCACTCTGTTCTCTGTGAAAATGTAATGGCTTGGTTCACTGTCCTAGTTAGTCTATGGACTGTCAGGCAGTTAGCTCAGGATTACTATAGAATCTACCTTTATTTGGGACCATGATCTTTTAAAAGCTATTACGCATTTTGTTTCTTTATAAACCTTTATAAGTAACAGCATGGAAAACACACATTGGCAAAGAACCTAGATCAGCTACTTAGTTAAAAAGTAAAGTACACTGAAGTAAAATGCCGTTTTAACCAACCGAGAACCACCTGAGGCTACATTAGGTCAGTGGAAGCTGTGCTAAATCCAAACCCCTCCTGGACAAAAGGTGCTTGAAAATACTTAATATATTCTAAATCTGCCCTAACTGTGTGTCACTATTATAGTTGTAGCTTTCAGCTGGGGGAGTCTTGGTCTAGTGCAGTGGTTCTCAACCTGTGGGTCCCCAGATGTTCGTGGACTTCAGCTCCCAGAAGCCCTGAGCATTGACCATAGTGGCTGGGGTTTCTGGGAGATGAAGTCCACAAATATCTGGGGACCCACAGGTTGAGAACCACTGGTCTAATGTAACCCAGCTCCTCTTTCATCCCACCCTGCTGTTTCTCTCTGCCAAGTTTTTGCCTCTTAAGTGGATGGATAGGAGAACTACCAACAGATTGCTTTGTAGATGGATCTCTGAAAGAAGTGGGCAGCATAGAGTTCTGCCAGCAGGAGAACATTTCTGCTCACAGAAGGGAGTTACTATGAGGGTTGCACTTAATTCTAACCTTCTGAAGTTTCTGAATCATCTTCAAATGGCTGTCTCACATACAAGGAAGGCTACCTATGTCCAGGAATGTCTGGAGCCAATAGAGCTGGCAAAAGGTACTGTGAGTGGTTAGGTTTAGTACTCAGAGCATGTATTGTCAGTTCCAATGTTTCCAGCCATTTCTGGACACAAGTAGCCTGACTATAGTGATCCATGCCCTGTAAACTCCAGGTTGAAAGATCATAATGCATTATATGTGAGGCAGCCATTTGAAAATGATTCAGAAATCTCTGGGGGGTTGGGATTAAGGGCAACCTTCTTCTGCCCATAGAAACGGAAGAAGTACCAGAAGGAGGGAAGAAAGAAAGGGTGGATTAAATAAAGATTTTGCTTTAGGCAAGGGGGGAGGATTACATAATGAGATTTCTGGTTACGGTAGATAAAAAGGTGAAGGTATTAGTTGTGAGCTACTCTAATGACATAATCTTGTATGCCATTACAGGGTAACAAGCAGGGTTTGAATCTCTGCTTGGCCATGGAAATGCACTTGGTGACCTTGGGCAAGTCACTCTCTCTCAGAGTCAGAGGAAGGCAAAGTTAAACTCCATCAGAACAAATCTTTCCAAGAAAACCCTGTGGCCATTTCTGCACTAGTTATAGTGCTATTATTCCACTTTCAGCATCCTGTGGAATTCTGGGGTTTGTAGTTTACTGAGGCCAAAGAGATCTCTGGCTGAGAATTCTAAATGCCCCTCCCTAAACTGCAAACCCCAGGATTCTATAGGATGTTGAAAGTGAAATAATAGCACTATAACAGTATTGTGCAGAAATGGCCTGTGATAGGGTTGCTTTTCGGATTGCTGTAAACTGGAAATTATTTGAATGCACACAACAACAAAATTAGGTTATGGAGATACACATTCCAATGTCCACTTGCAGACTTGGAGGGGGTTCAATAAGGAATTTCCTATAGTAAATAGGAAGTCCTTCTTTTTGTCTTGGAGGGCAAAGTGTAGACAACTCCCTAGCACCCCAAAACCCTCTCTTGCCAGCCACTGGCAGATTTGCCTTGGACAGCTAGAAAGCAGTGGAAGCCACAGGTTCTAGTCAAACCATGCCACCCACACCCCTGAATAGGCCCAAAACATCCTTTAGAACACAAAGTGGAAAATTGACTAGGAATTTATATACTGGGAGGTTGGACATGGCTAGAACTTGAATACAGGGAGTATGGGTAGTATTATGTGTATGTATGTGTGTGCACATGCATGCACGTGTGTGTGTGTTGTGTATGTATTGGAGGATTGGAGGATCTCTGATGAAGAGAGAACTGTGGATTTAAAGAAATGAGATGTGTGTGGGGCTGTAGACCCACTTTTGCCTTGTATTTAGGTTCTCACGCAATTTATCTTGGACAAAGATAACTGAGGCCCTTTCTGCAGAACAGCAGTCCTCCCAGCATGGGAACACGAGAGAAGCGGGACTGCGATGATGTTTCCGCATGATGTCATCATGGCCCCGCCCTTCTTGTGTCACCAGCTGGTGCAATTGTGGGGTATATAATGGAGGGAAAAATTCCATCAATGACCCCCCAATCACATGAGCCTTCTATTGCAGTCAGCCGTGCAGAAGGGCCGAAAGTGCAATCACGTGCTTCCTTCCCTACTGCAGCATGGAAGAAGGCAGACTGCAGTGTGGAAGGAAGGGGCATGTCCCTCGCACTCCCTTCTGCAGACAGCCAGTTGGGTACAGAGAGGACCACTGGGGACACACTCCCATCGCGGCAGAGATGCTGCCAGTATTGTGCGAGGGCATCTTCCTGCAGAAAGAACCTCAGTCTGTCTTCCTGAGAAATATATGTTATATCAGTTCACGTAGTAAGTTCATAGAAAGAATAGGGGTATGTGCCTCCATCCATTGTTTTGGGGTGAGATGCTACCCTGCTCAGTGCATAAGTTGTCACTCATGGTTGGCTATGCCCACCACAGAAACCGTTTTGTGTATGGGTGCCACAATGGTAGTCATTTTGTGACTGAGCTCATGACATTTTGTCAAAATCTGAAGCACGCTTATTGGCCCAGAAAAGTTGGAAATCTCTGATTTCTTGTATGATTTATCAGCACTGTTTTGCAGGTGGTTTCAAGCAATGATATTCTTCTCAAACAGAGATACACTACTTTGTACAGACAACTGCAGCTACCAAACAGGGTTAGACTAGTAGACAGTGGCTTTTCCTCTCATTCCTTAATTCTCCCAAAGTTCAGGTGGAGGTAACAGTAAGTCAGCCTTCCAATGTTCTCCTGCACTTGTTAACTGTTGTAAAAGCTGGTGGAAGGGAGTCTCCATTTTTCTCTCTGATTTCCAAATAGCTGGAAGAAGTCTTCCAATGAATGTGTGAACTGGCTGTAGTGTGCCACATCTAAATAAAATACTCCCTACCAAAAACAATCATGCAATTTTGTGCAATCCAAGAATACAAATTTTCAAGAAACATTTCAATTCTTGCTTTGTTTTGTTTTGTTTTGCTGTGGTTCTGGGAATTTTCTATAGTTTCTGGTAACTTCTTTTTCTAATATTCTTCTGGATGGTATCCAAAAAGCCTCACATCATTAACATTTGTACAAGATTTCTTTGGGAGCTGGATTTTCCACAAAAAATGAAATGGTCTTTGCTGTTTCCTGTGGGTATGAATAGAGTCTGCCACCATTTGACTCATTTTGGTATACTGACATGCCAAGAAAGTGCAGGTAAGAATAATATAAAATGGGAAGCATATTGCCAAATGGAAATTCCTTACCATGTTGCTCTCTATTCTGACTTTTGTCACCTCAGTGACAAAATACAATTAGAATACTGAGAGAAACAAGAATATACAAACTATGGATTTGGGTATAACTACATGAGATGAACCCTTTCTTTTCCAGATGTGCTTTCATTGCACAGCTAAAAATGTGAGGGGCAGGTGCAGTGTGATGTGTAGGTGTTATAAGTAACTGCAACATTAGATTAGGCAATGTTGATTGTGCTTAGGCCATGCACAACCATTTGTGGATCCTATCACACCAACAAACAACAAGCAACCTGGATCTAAGCTGCTGTCTTGGGAGCTTTGGCCTTGAACCGCATCCTCAAAATCATTTGATTCTGACACAAGAAAACACAAGAATCCCCAACATTTCTTTCCAGGGGAGCATCTATCATTCCCTAGAATTTGCTAGAATCTATCAGCCTCAGGAAATATGGCCAATGATCAGAGATGATTAAAAGTTTGTTTTAATCTACACTGTTAGCCAGCTCAAGAACCATGTGGGAAGAAAGGCAGGATATAAACTAAATAAGTGAATAATCTATAGGAGTTGTAGTCCAACATATTGTTACTTTTAGGTTATCTGTATTTTTTTATTTTTTTTATTTTTGCCAGTTACATATGTGTAATTTTCTTCAGGATTTTGGTCATTGCCTATTAATGTAGTTACCACATTTAAAACAGATTTTTTAAAGCATACATTCTGTCTTGCCTTTAAGAGTTATTTAAATAGTGTGAACCGAGTGTAGTCTGCAGGAGACATGCAGCCTCCAATCCCAACTCCTTTTTTTTTTCTGAAGCCCTCCAACACTCACAGATTCTGACAGTCCCAAATTTTTGTGACTGAAATAGGCCCTTCATGGATCCTGGCATATGAGGACATTTTATGTATGTTTTACCCTCAGAGCTGTTTTAGGCCTCAGGTCCACCCACCCACCCTTGCCCCTCTAAATCAGGAGTGACTTTTGGCCATTTCTGTTCTTTTTTCCCCCCATTTCTGTTCTTTTTCTTTTTTGGGGGAATGACATAACAATATTGACCACTCAATATATACTAGAAGTATAAGAATTTTTAGAATAAAACAAATGTGTCAACATCAGGGTGCCATTGAGAGGATGCAGCCTTCCATAGTCTAGTGAGTGAATATGTGACCTGGTGGCCCCTAGAATTTCCCTAACCTCCAACAGCAATTTTTAATAACTAAAACAGGATTTAAGATTGTTTAAAAAGTTAAATACCTAGGTACTGTTTTTGACGATCAAAATTCAAGATTGTTTCAAAACAATTATGTGAAGATATGGAATGATATTTGATTAGACCTACAGGAATGGCCCCAATTAAGACTCTTGTTACTAGGTAAGATTTCAACTGTAAAAATGAACATTCTGCCAAAAATGTTTTCTGTTTCAAACAATACCAATTTTTCCATTTCTAAATTTGTTTGACAAGGAAAGAAACCAAGAGTTAGATTCAAGGCTCTTTAAGATGCCAAACAAAGAGGTGAATTAGAATTTGAAACTGTGTTATTGTGCATCATGTATAATTTGTCTGAAAGGTGTGATAGGGCAGGATCTTATAGTATATTGTTGAAGCAAGGGAGGGAGACAGAAACTTGTTGCAATAATGAGATTTATAATACTGCAATATTGTTTAATGAATGTAAAATTAAAAATTAAAAAAAGAAAGACTGAATTACATTGAAGAAAGAAAGATGCTTGTAACTTGAAGGCTTCAATTTAATTTTTCGATGGCATGCCTCTTACAGTATAATAAAACTAAAGCAAATATTAATTTTAATAATCACTTTATAAGGGAAGCCCTTTAAGAGTTTGGAATGAACACCAGACACAATTTTCTCTATAATGCCTTTGTGGACTTCACCACATGAACCTCTATTTACTATAGAAATACCATATAAAGATAAATGATTAAAATATGTACAATTGCTACAATTGGATAATGGGTAGTTACAAATGAAGACAAATTCTGAAATGACACAGAGCAGTTTTGATATTAGTTGGTTTGCATATAGATAACTGACAGAATGTTATAGAATGGATAAAAATATTCTTTGGCTTTGAAGTTGGGTATTCCGACTTTGAAGAACCATTATGTAAAGCTGATGAACATTTAATAGCAACAATTTAAAAACTTTAGTTGAGAATAGAGATGGAGAATAGAGATGGAGGAAGAACAGGTAAAAGAGTATATGAAAGATATATGAAAGATGTGGACAAAAGATCTGAAATTTACATTAACTTTTGATTTGAGAGAAAAAATGTATAAGATGATGTACAGATTGTACTTAACTACAGGGAAATTGTCTAAAGTGCATGAAGGGTATTCAAATATTTATTGGAAATATAAACAGATAGAAAAAACATTTTTCTGTATGTGATGAACTTGTGAAAAGGCAAAGAAGATTTAAGTGTAGATACATCGATTGATGGAAAATATTTCGAAGTTTAAGACTCAAATGAAACCGGAGTTATTTTTTATTGGGACTGATTGATGATCAGATAGATAGGAAATTGATCAGTTGTAAAATATATGGTAACAGCAGCAAGATTACTGTACACACAGAAATGGAAAAAATCTCATGATACCATCTCAAGAGGACTGGGTGACAAGAGGACTGGGTGCTTGATATGTTAGAAATGGATAAAATGACTACATTAATCCAAGAAGGGTCATTGATATGTTTTCATAAAAAGTATGGTAGATGGTCATTCATCAAGTGAAAGGCTATTGAGGAAGATTGGTTACCGTAGGGTTGGAGTAGTTGATCTGAAGTACTATTAAAGAATACTATATTTCATATACAAAATGTTTGAAATAGGTACAGTATTGAGACATAGGCCCTTTTCACATGGCATTTTCCATGCGAAAGGGCACCTGGAGCATCGTGTGATTGTGAGAGCAATCTGCACAACGCACTCACAATCATGCGACGCTCCAGGGGCCGGCAGGGGCCGATAGCGCACCTTTTCATTTTCGGCTGGAAGCTGAAAATGGTGCGCCACTGCGCATTGCTCCCGGGCTCCACGCGCACTTACTTGGCATGCAGAGCCTCCAGAGCCACGCCGGTCGTGCTTCCTGCTCCAGCGCAACCAGGGAAACTCCCAGGCTGCACTGCGGAAGGAAGAGATGGGCTCTTGTGTGAGCAGGCGGCTTGTGCGGAGCTGAAGCAGCAGGAATGCGAGAGGCTCTCACTGGAGGCTGCTCATGCAATCCCTGCACCCCAGCGCTGGAAAAAGGTAAGGTGCAGAAAGTGCCCTAGAAGCCAAAAATGGTGCACAATAGCACATTGCTCCCGGGCTCCATGTGCACTTACCTGGCATGCGGAGCCTCCAGAGCTGCGCCAGTTGCACTTCCTACCCCAGCACAGCCTGGGAAAGTCCCAGGCTGTGCTGCAGAAGGAAGAGGCGGAGCTCTCGCACGAGCAGGCAGCTCATGTGGAGCTGAAGCAGCAGGGACGGAGAGCCTCTCGCCTCTCGCACGATCCCCACACCCCAGCGCCAGAAGAAGGTAAGGTATGGAAAGGGCCATCATGATATGCGAGGTTTTATATAATTTTCTACAGTAATATGGTAAAACAGTTATTAGATGATTTGATATAGTTATAATTTGTTTTAAATGAGAGCAAGCGGATTTAACAAATTATAGCCATTCTTTTGGAAGTTGGAAGACATATATATAACCCTTCTAACTCCTTAATTGTTCTGATGTTTGTTATTTTCTGTTGTAATGGAGGCAGCAGTAGATGTAGATTTTATGTTTAGATAATATAGGTTTTTTTCTCTTTTTCATATAATTTTTTAAATATCTAAACAGAACCTCCACTTGTTTAACTATAGTTACACAGTAAAGCTTTTCCAGGTGATCATGAGTCTTCATCTATTACATGCACAAAGGCCTTTCACACTATACATTTGCAGTGCTATGATTCCACTTTAACTGCCATGGCAATAGCTTATGAAATGCTGTGATTTGCAGTTTAGGGAGGGTCACACAGAATTCTCATCCAGAGAACTCCTCTAGTGCCTCACCAAACTACAAAGCTCAGGATTTAATACGATGTTGTTGTGTCAGTTAAACAGAACTTATTGTGTTATAATTGGGTAGTGTGAAAGGCCCATAGATCCCTTTTGAAAAACGATCCTGCTTCCACTCCACTTGTTCATCTATTCTATTGCACATATACACCATCCAAACAGGTCAGCAATTTGCAACAAGGGGCCTCTACCTGCCCCCCTGTGAGATTACACTGAACTCATCCAATTCCTGCAAGAGGCGTCATCTCTGCCCTCACAAAATCCCATCTTGCATTACAATACAGGTTGCTTGATTTAATTCATAAACTGCATGCATTTCAAGAAACACAGTTCTTGCCAAGTAATCCAAGAATGTTGGTTTCTTGAAAGAAAAGCCAGGGCTTAGCCAGCATACACACACACAGGAGGTGAGTGTATTCAGACAGAACACAATGGACACAGCAGATTATAGAGTGCTGGCACGTATCTCAGGTCCCCCCTCACCCCATGTACTTTAGCGTTTGAAATCCAGAAAATCAAGTGACGTTATATGCACCTCTGGTGGTACAGCATTTTGCTTTTATGTGCATTCTCTGTGTCATCACGATTTTTCCTCCCCCACCCTGCTTCTTTTGTAAGGCAGCACTGAGTTCAGTAGCCTCCCAGTCTCATTGTACTGGGACTTATTAGTGCCCCCTTCCACTGTTTCTTTCATTGAAGCCTGACACCACGTGCTGAAATAAACTGTTTCCTTAGGATTTCCTGCTGCACGTATTTCCTGTGGTATCTTGTTTAAGCTCTTAGCTGGCTTTCCACCATGTTGTGATGTGCCTCTTTAATCCCCTTTCCACTTCTTTTTATCTTTATGCACCACAGGGCTGTTCAGACAAGTTCTCTTTCTGCCGCCTCTCCAAGCCCCTGAATGAAGAAATGCTTAGTTACCTCCATCCAGAGAGAAATTAAGAGGTACAAAAAAGGGTTGTTGTTCTTTTTGTAAAAAAAAGTTCATCTTCTGAAACTAACTGCCAAATCTTCCACTTCCTTTTCAATGCACCTTTTATATATTCACTCATAGAATCATAGAATCATAGAAATGTAGAGTTGGAAGAGACCACAAGGGCCATCCAGTCCAACCTCCTGCCATGCAGGAAAACCCTCAAAGCACTCCCGACAAGTGGCCATCCAGCCTCCGCTTAAAAACCTCCAAAGAAGGAGACTCCACCACACTCTGTGGCAGCACATTCCACTGCCGGACAGCCCTGACTGTCAGGAAATTCCTCCTGAGGTTCAGGCGGAATCTCCCCTCCTGCAGCTTGCATCCATTGCTCCTTGTCCTGGTCTCAAGAGCAGGAGAAAACAAGCCCACTCCCTCCTCGACATGACATCCCTTCAAATATTTAAACATGGCTATCATGTCCCCTCTCAACCTTCTCTTCTGCAGACTAAACATACCCAGCTCTCTAAGTCTGTCCTCATAGGGCGTGGCTTCCAGGCCCCTCACCATTTTGGTTGCCCTCCTCTGGACCTGCTCCAGCTTATCCATATCCTTCTTGAATTGGGGTGCCCAGAACTGGACACAGTATTCAAGATGAGGTCTAACCAATGCAGAATAAAGTGGTACCAATATCTCCCTCGATCTAGACACCATACTCCTATTGATGCAACCAAGAATTGCGTTGGCCTTCTTGGCTGCCGCATCACACTGCTGACTCATGTTCAGCTTGTGGTCTATGAAGACTCCTAGATCCCTTTCACACGTACTGTTAGCCAGCCACGTGTCCCCCATCCTATATTTCTGCATACCATTTTTTCCGCCTAAGTGTAGGACCTTACATTTCTCTCTGTTGAAGTTCATTTTGTTAGCCTTGGCCCAGCTCTCCAATCTGTCCAGGTCCTTTTGAATTTTGATCCTGTCATCAGGCGTATTAGCTACCCCTCCCAATTTGGTGTCATCTGCAAATTTGATCAGCAGGCCCTCTATTCCTTCATCCAAGTCATTAATGAAGATATTGAACAGCACCGGGCCCAGGACAGAACCCTGTGGCACCCCGCTAGTCACTTCTCTCCAGGATGAAAATCTGCCATTGGTGACCACCCTTTGGGTACGGTCAGTCAACCAGTTACAAATCCACCTGACAGTAGCCCTGTCCAGCCCACATCTTACTAGCTTCTTTGCAAGAATGTCATGGGGAACTTTGTCAAAGGCCTTACTGAAATCAAGATATACTATGTCCACAGCATTCCCTTCATCTATCAAGCAAGTAACTCTATCATAAAAAGAGATAAGATTAGTCTGGCATGACCTATTTTTGAGAAATCCATGTTGACTTTTCGTAATTACGGCATTGTTTTCTAAGTAATTAGAAACTGACTGTTTGATGAGCCGCTCCAGGATCTTTCCAGGTACTGATGTCAGGCTGACTGGGCGATAATTATTTGGGTCCTCTTTTTTTCCCTTCTTGAAGATGGGGACAACATTTGCCCTCCTCCAGTCTGCCGGAACTTCTCCTGTCCGCCAAGAGTTTTCAAAGATTATAGCAAGAGGTTCCGCAATGACCTCTGCTAGTTCTTTTAAAATCCTAGGATGCAATTCATCTGGCCCTGGAGACTTGAATTCATCCAGTGTGGCCAGGTATTCCTGTACTACCTCTCTATCTATTCTGTGCTGCATTTCCCCCACTTCCTCACCTGCTCCCCAACCGCCAGGTTGCGTGTTTTTATCCTTTTGGGAAAAAACTGAGGCGAAGAAGGTGTTGAGGAGTTCTGCTTTTTTTCTTCCTCCTGTTATTAATTCACCATCTTCCTTGCGCAGTGACCCTATCGTCTCCTTCTTTTTCCTTTTGCTGCGGACGTATTTAAAAAAGCCCTTTTTATTGTTTTTAATGTCTCTGGCCAGCCTAAGTTCGATCTGTGCTTTAGCCTTTCTGACCTTCTCCCTACATCTCCTGGCTACTTGCTTATAATCTTCTTTGGTGATTTCCCCCTTCTTCCATTTCCTGTACATGTTTTTCTTAATACTTAGCTCAGCTGAGAGCTTTTTAGTCAACCATTCCGGTTTGTTCAGATGCCTTCCATTTTTCCTCCTTAATGGCACAGTTTTAGCCTGTGCCTTCAGTACCTCCCTTTAAAGAACTCCCATGCATCCTGAACTCCTTTCTCATTGACTATTCTTGACCACGGGATTTCAGCCAGCAGCTCCTTCAGTTTACAGAAGTCTGCTTTTTAAAAATCTAAGACGAATGCCTGGCTACACTTGTCTTCTCTTCCCCACTGAATGCCAAATTCTAATAGGGCATGGTCACTCTCTCCTAAAGATCCAACCAGTTCTACGTCATTAACAAGGTCTTCCCTGTTGGTCAGGATCAGATCCAGAATATTTGATCCCCTTGTCGCCTCTTCCACCTTCTGGACCATGAAATTGTCTGCAAGACAAGTAAGAAACTTGCTGGACCTTGCCGCCTTTGCAGAGTTTGACTGCCAACATATATCCGGGTAGTTGAACTCTCCCATTATTACTGTATCTCTCCTTTTTGAATGTGCAGTCATTTGGTCTATGAAAGCGCCATCGAGGTCCTCAGTCTGGCTTGGAGGTCTGTAGTAAACCCCCACTATAATATCCCTATTGTTTCTCGCTCCCTTAATTCTTACCCAGATGCTCTCGACCTGGCCTCCGGTGTTCAAGTCATGGATCTCTTCACAGGTGAAAACATCTTTGACATATAAGGCTACTCCTCCTCCTTTCTTATTTGGTCTATTTCTACAAAATAGGCTATACCCCTCTATTCCTACATTCCAATCGTGAGACTCATCCCACCAGGTCTCAGTGATGCCTATCAAATCATATTTATTTTGCTGTACTAGGAGTTCAAATTCATCTTGTTTGTTTCCCATACTCCGTGCATTAGTGTAGAGACACTTAAGTCCCCGTGCCCTTCCTGCAAGTCCCATAGCATTTTTTCCACCCCTCCCATGATTGGATGCTATTCCTACTTGGCCAATATCATTTGGGCCTTTTTCCCCTGCACGAGTCCTTGTCCTGAATAATCTTGTCTCCCTCCCCAGTTGTACTTAGTTTAAAGCCCTCCTAATCCTCCTTGTGAGACTGTTTGCAAAAACGTTCCTGCCAAGTTTCGTGAGGTGCAGCCCATCCCTTGCCAGAAGCCCATGTTCCTGGAATTTCAAACCATGATCCAAAAAGCCAAACTGTTGGCGGTGGCAAAATGTGCGGAGCCAGCTGTTGACCTCTACTATTGTCCTTTCCCTTCGTGCACCATATCCTTGAACAGGGAGGATTGATGAAACGACCACCTGCGCACCAAGGTCCTTAAGCTTTCTCCCCATAAGCTCGTAGTCCTTTGTGATGTGGTGAAAGCTGCGCTTCACCGTGTCATTGGTTCCAACGTGAACCAAAACGAGGGGCTTACGGTCAGTGGGCTTGACCAGCCTGGCTAGCCTCTCTGTTACGTGGTTTATCCTGGCCCCAGGAAGACAGCAGACCTCTCGATTGAGCTTGTCCGGTTTGCAAACTGCTGGTTCGGTTCCTCTGAGCAAGGAGTCCCCCAAACCACCAGAACTCGCCTCCTCTGAGGCCTGTCCGGGGTTCTTCGACAAGCAGATTCTTCCAGGATTGCCTGGGCATTGTGTTGAGGTCGGGAGTGCTGGACTTCCCGATGTTGGATGCTGTCCTGTTGGTGTTGAAGTTCCAGTTGCCGAAGTTGGATTCCTTCTTGCTGATGTTGTGTTCCCTCCTTCTGGTGTTCCTCATCATTCACAGCACCAAGAACGTTGAAGCGATTCTGTAGTTTGAGAGTCTCTGTTTCCTTCCTGGCCCTTCTACTTCTCCGTGTGACATTCCTCCAAGCATCGCTTTCCTGGCTCACGGAACTGATTTCCTCATCAGGCAGCTCCTCCACATATCTGGTCTTCAGGAAGGTCCTCTCTGCCCTATCTAAGAAGTCCTCACCTTCCCTAATAAGACGAAGATTAGAAACCTGTGCCTCCAGCTGCCGCACCTTGACCTCTAAGAAGGTGACCAGCTTGCACTTGCTGCAGGTGTACCCGACCACATCTTGTGGCAAGAAAAGGAACATGCCACAAGTGCTACAGGTGACAGCAGCAGCTCCCTCACCTTCCATACTTGATAATACAGAGATAATACACTCATCTTATACAGACCAGTTCTGCCATGAGACAGAAAGAGCCAGCTGTTCAAAGAGGCAAATTTGGAGTGCTAAGCCACTACTAATTATTCAATTTCATTAGAAAAATATCTGCCATAAGAATGAATAGGATAAGCAAGAGGGATGACTTGGACCATTTCCACACTAGACTGTTATAGCGCTATGATTCCACTTTCAACATCCTATGGAATCCTGGGTTTTCAGTTTAGGGAGGGGCCTTTGAGGCCAGCCAGCCCCTCCCAAAACTGCAAACCCCAGGATTCCATAGGATGTTGAAAGTGGAATAATAGCACTATAACAGTCTAGTGTGGAAATGGCCTAACATATAGCAACAATGATCTGTGGAGAGGATAACTTCCTTAGGATCCTGATAGGCTGTTTGACCCCCTGCCAATGGTCAAGGGAACATTTTTACCTCACTGCTACATTATTCCCAAACCTAAATTTGCTTATAGTCATGAATGGCAACCATTCATTTAAATTAGATAATGTTTTTTTTAAAAAAAGGAAGGCACCACTGGGGCCATTTCCGCACTGGCCTGTTATAGCGCTATGATTCCACTTTCAACATCCTATGGAATCCTGGGGTTTGCAGTTTCAGGAGGGGCCGGCCAGCCAGCCCCTCCCAAAACTGCAAACCCCAGGATTCCATAGGACGTTGAAAGTGGAATCATAGCTCTATAACAGGCTAGTGCGGAAATGGCCTGGGTTAGGAAATTTAACTGTATTTTGATAGAATCTTTGGCAGAATGATGAGGAAGTGATACAAAGGATCCTGGAGGCCGGAGGCTGATTCCCTGCTCAGCCATGGAAGCCCACTGGGTGACCTTGCTCAAGTCACACACACTCAACGCCAGAAAACTCCATGATAGGTTCACCCTAGGGTCACCATAAGTCAGAAGCAACTTGAAGGCAAACAACAATAACAACAACCATGGCACTCTCTGAGAGTGGTTTGGGCAGCAGAGTTTGTGCTTTCAATAGGAGGATTGAGCAGTGACCAGGGAAGAGGAATCTGGAGAGAAGGTTACAGACAACAAGACATGAACCAGAGCTTTAAACAAGGGTATGAAGAGGAAAATACAAGTTTATCACAATATTGCACAAGGAAACCTGTAGTACATAAAAGCAAGCCAAATGCAAGTCTCTTTTAATTCTCATCTTTGTAAGGTTACCCATACCATGCAAGCACAGATTTGTAAGAGACACCTGCAGCTAGCAATTTATGTATTAACAGGCAAAAAAGAAAAGAAAAAGAAGAGCACTATCCCTGTGAAATCTGAAAAGTCAGCAATAAAGGAATAAGGCAAGAACACTGTCTTGACAACATATCCTGAGGCAATGAATCTGAATCTATTCCTTGATCTGAAAGGACAGACAACTCTCAGTCTTTCTGGTATGCTTGGGCTGCGGCAATTTTTATTGAAGTTAAGGGTAAAAGAATAGTCAGTCAGTCAAGCCTTTATTACAGTCAACAAACCATAAGACAATCAAATAGTTATATACATCCTATACACAAGGAAACAAATGTATAAGCACACCATATTTGAAAATATAAGCAATCTGTGTTAAAAAAAGAACAGCAGGATATAATTAATTACAAATAAATGCATTTTAAAAACAACCTAATGAAATAAGCTTAAAATGTTTTACAATACACTGTAATTTAAACAAATCAAATATATAAATTTATATTAAAACCATATGGCCTTATTCCTGATACACAACTATTGGTAGCCCTACCACTCCTGAAGCTATGACCCTGATATGACACTTCAGATGTTTAAACCAAAGGGAATCCTTAAATTATTAATGTTTGTGTATGATGGCCTTTTGAGTTTTGGCAGCAGAGAAAAAAAAACTTCATAACTTCCTCTGTTACTCTTTTTTTGGTATCCTCTACCAGATATAATAGATACCATTCCAAAGGTCTACCTGGGAATTTGCTCAAGTGAGGTGTTACTAATCTTAATGTATCATCCTTGTATAATGT
This sequence comes from Iguana delicatissima, assembly GCA_948472985.1. Classification (NCBI taxonomy): domain Eukaryota; kingdom Metazoa; phylum Chordata; class Lepidosauria; order Squamata; family Iguanidae; genus Iguana; species Iguana delicatissima. The sequence goes on from CAOKZL010003139.1 coordinate 64,534, forward strand.
ACAATAGAAAAGTACATGTGGTAAAGATTCTACTAGTCCTTCTCTGCAGGGGCATACACAATCCTGGTACTCAGTTTGTTGAAAATGTCCCTCTAATATGCTTTGAATCTAGCTTTGCTGATTGTCATCCAGTCTTTGGGAACTGTTAAGTTTTCTAGATAATTTGCACCCCCAATTGGATTAAACCTCAAACCCAAATTAATGTGGGAGCAAATATAGAGTGCTCGATGTCAATGTCTTTAATCTGTTGTGCAAAGATTAGCTTTGCCATAGACCAATCAAGTGTAAGAAGTAACATCTGTCACTCCATTGACCACCAGAGTTGATTTGGCCAATCTGGCTGGCTAGGCAGGTGTTCTCTTCCGCCCTCACTGGTGCATGTGTGTCCCTCCCAAACCTGGTGCTCAGTGGAAGAGGACGACCATCCCAGATACAGAGTGAACCATTCTTCAGTCAAAGGCAGAAGAATAGAAAAAAGAGGACTCACATTATAGATAGCTATTTATGCCTCTCTCTCTCTCTCTCTCTCTCTCTTCTCTCTTGGATTTGTAAAATATAATGCAAAGTGATGGACAAAAGAATTAAGTGGGGAAAAGGCAGGGAAAGGAATACATAAGCTATAAGCATGAGCTAGGCATATACATTAATGTAAGCTGGCTTTATCTCCAAAAAAGGAGTCAACATTTTGGGAATACACATTTATTTGGCAAAAGAAGTACTATCTTCTGACCATCAGATGACAAATGCTAAGATTTCCAACCTTGGAATATAAATCAGGAATAGTAAAAGCATACAGGATGCAATCATTTGATCATCAGTTAAACACCAAATTATGGGAATATAATTTAAAAGTATGCACATGTCTACAACTGTCAAAGATTTTTCTAATACAAGATGTTGCAAGACATCCAGCCAGAAGGAAGCAATCACCAGGCAGACCAACATCATATGTTCCAAGGAAGCACTATCCATACTGCATTGCCAGCATTTAGCTGAAGTGACCAATTTCTTAAAAGACATACTAGTATAACTAATTATAATATAACCCATTTTGCTGAACCATTCACAGTGTCAAATGTAATAAGATTTTAGATATTGAGATTAAGGGTAATTTTCCATTGGCACAAGTTAATCTAAACTCTCCATTCAATATAATTCTAACTTCATAGACATCCATTCCAAGGCTTTCTAACAAACATCTGTAAATTACTAAGTTTCCCTGAAAATGGACACCAAAAAGTGTTGTATTGCAATATTTACAATTATAACATCTTTTACAAGTATGTTATAATTGTAAATATTGCCATACTGTGCCATGTGGTTAAAGGTGTGTAGATTGTAATGTTAACAATGGCAAAAATTCTGGGTCGATCAGATGCATAAATCCAACTACAGGTTAAAAATTCCCAAACTGAGGCCATTTCTTCCCTACATTGTTACAGTGCTATTATTCCACTTTCAGCCTCCTGTGGAATTCTGGGGTTTGTAGTTTACTGAGGCAAAAGAGCTCTCTGGCTGAGAATTCTAAATACCCCTCCCTAAACTGGAAGTCCCAGGATTCCACAGGATGTTGAAAGTGGAATAATAGCACTATAGCAGTATAATGCGGAAATGTCCTGAAAATCCAAAATCCTCAATTTTTTGAGTCAGGAATTATGGTGATGCCAAACAATCACAGATTATCCACATGGCTGACTGAGGTAGTGACATCTTTGCTTTCTGATGGTTCAATGTACACAAACTTTGTTTCAAGCACAAAATTATTTTAAAAATTGTATAAAATCCCCATCAAGCTATATGTAGAAAGTGTATATGAAACATAAATCAATTTCATGTTTAGACTTGTGCCCCATCTTCAAGATATCCCGTTATGAATATTCCAAAATCTGACAAAGTCTGAAATCTGAAACATTTCTGGTCCCAAGCATTTCATTTAAGGGATACTCAACCTGTATGAGTCTTTTCTTCCACAAAAAGAGTTGAGATGTTTCTATAGAGCTGAATTAATACCAGAAAGAACTACAGGAGATTTCTGGATATCACATAAGCAAAATAAGCAGTGTATTAAATATTGAAAAATAGATATGAAATTCATAATTGTTTTTATACAAAGACCAGTTAGGAGGAAGTTGATATATGTGGAATGGAATGAGTTGTGAATGAATGTTATGTATCGACTTCTTGTGTTTTTAACAATTAACAAGTGCCGGGAAAAAAGAAAGAAAAGAAAAGAAATTACCAAATATACCACTCTTTTCTTGCTTTGATGGACAAAACTTAAAGCAGTACAGCCAAAAAAAGAGTGCCAAATGGGTTGACTCCAGGTAGTCCATGACAGAATATCTGAACGAAACTATATCAGTTCATTGTTTGCACAAGTTAAAAGATATGCTCTGTGATTTAGGTTTCTTTCACACCACAAAAGTAGAACACTTTTGTATCACTTTAACTGCTATGGCTCCATCCTATAGAATCTCAGGATTTGTCATTTTGTGAGGTATTTAGAGAATTCTGACAGAGAATTCTAGTGCTTCACTAAACTACACATCTCAGGATTCTACAGGATCAAGCCCTGGCTGCTAATGGTGGTTTGAAAATGCTGTAATTGTCAAGTGTGAAGGAGACCACAGACTCTGAAAAATTAAACCCATTTTTTGGGAGACAATATCTTTTAAAAGTGAAATTTCAAATTTTTAAGTGAAAAAAATGTAGGGTTCAGATCCTATTATTCACCTCAGCTAAAGCAGACCCATTGAATTAATGAGATTTCCCTAAATTTTGATTTGCCATTCAACAATTGATTCAATGAGTCTTCTTTATTTGGGCCTACCCAGTAGAATTCAGGGTGATATTACTTTTCCGGAAAAAAGTTTGAAGAATATACAATTAATTGTCTCAAAGAACATACAATATCTGTGATGGAACATTCACCTTAAGTACATCAACTGTACCACAAATACTTAATCCAAGTGAAGCCTGCCCATTTAAATCAAGATTTATTTTGAGTAACATACCAAGAAACCAATATACCTAAGTATCTAATACTTTGTGGGTACCAATGAAAATTGCAAGATGCCAAATAATCAAAATGAGATATTGCTCCCAGTAAACAAAGCCTCAGGTATAAGCCAATGAACAGATCAAAATTATCAATTTATCTATATCAGTTCTGATTAAAAGGTTTTAGATCAAGAGATAAAATTTAACCACCATACAAAATTGCCTTATATTTATATTTTCTCATGTATAAACCCAGAGATTTCTGTACTTTTGCCTGACTGCACATGCCAAAGTCTCCAAACACAGATCAGATAGGAGAGAAGAGATGACATCTCTGAATAGGAGGAGAAGACTAGAAAGGATCTCATTTACAGTTACATTTGACTTGGGGAAAAGGTAAAAAAATATTGCATCTATTTTAAAAGTCACAAAGGACAGACAAATTCCTTCAAAGTCAAAAAAATAATATTGTCAATTTGTTTTGGTATTATTTCAAGCTGTAACATCTGTAAGTAAACTAAATGATCAGCTTTCTGCCCATGAAGAGTAAAACTTACATCAGCTGGATGAATCAGTGTTTTGAAGCTCATTAGACAGCCTTGCGGCTAATATTTTAACATTAAACATTTAACAGAGATGTTGATCTATCGTTCACAAACCTGTGTGATCTTAGGGAACAGAAATAAAAGCTACATCCCAGAAAGCATAGCTCAAAAAAATCTTTTGATACAAACAGAAAAGTCTAGGAAGCAACTGTTCTTCATATGAACTGAACCAAACTGAACTGAACTATTTGATACAAAAACCATCTGGACTCAGCTCTTCCATCTCTCATAATTTCTATAACTGTTTTAATCTCTTTGGTACACGAGGGAGTTTCTTGTACTGTGCTTCCAGTTGTGCCAGTTATTTTTTTCTCTTTAAAGAAAGTATTAAATCCTGATCATTTTGCTACAATTCTTTGAATACCTCTTTTGTGTAAGATATTAAATTTGAAAACTGAAAATCTCAGTTGATATCCTTTGGCATACTAGAATATTTTTTCCTGTTAAGAGATTTTTTTTTATGATGGTTTTTAAACACGTGGTTTAAATCATACTATACAGGTATTTTAGGCCTAAATCCTACTGTTATTCTGACAACAACAGAGTATGGAATTAATTGGATTTACTTACATGTTGATTTGCTGTGTAACAATTGGTGGATCTGCTCTGATTGGAGCAACCAACAGGATGCCAGCTTTAATGTCTCAGGGTTTCTTGAGCGTGATTGCTAAATGATTGTGTTCATGGCACCTTCAGGAACACCTGCAGGAAGGTGTTACTTGTACCCAAGGGTTCTGTTCCATGCTTACAGCAAGAACTCACTTGGGCAGTGAGCCCCTCTGAACTCACTGAGACTTGCTTCCAAATACATACATACAGGATTGGCCTGCACATTGCTTTGGTCTCAGAAATGCTTAAACCTGAAAAAACATTGCATATGATTGGGCTTTAATTTGCACAAATATTTTGCACTTTAATGTTTTGTTATTATATGAAGATTTGATTGGATATTTCTGATTAACAATGTTTTTTTCAGGTTAAAACTCAATTATCATACAAAAAACTGTGCTTGTAGCTTTAATATTTCAAGACAACTTTCCCTTAATTTCCCTTAACTGGATGAACTTCATCTAAATCATGCAAGAGATAATCTACCAGAATGTTTGTCTTATGAAGGCTGGCTTTGAAAGCTGTGGCCTCCTCATCCACCCCCTGCCCAAAGTCTTCATCATTCTCTTCCTTCATCATTCTTTCCTCAGCTGACCAAAGTGATCAAAGCCTATTCTAGTTCCCTGATGTCCCCATGGTGCCACTTCAGGGACAAGTGAGGGGAGCTTTTTGGAGTTGTTTCCCATAGTTCTGGAACTGGATACTGGGCAAGCTGCAGATTGCTGCATTGTCATTGTAATATCTCACAGAGTCCAATTTGCCTGGCTTCACAGAACAATCCTGAAGAAACTCTCAAATTTGTCTTTGCCGATGCCTTGTGGAGGAGTGACTGGGTAAAATGCAGCAACAGTTAATGGCAAAGAAAATCCATTAGCTATTAGATCTGGTGGGAAGGAGAGTCAACCTGATTTTTATCGCCAGCATTTTTATTGTAGCCTAAAAAGAATTGGGTCTGATCATAAGCAAAGTCTGTTTTTTGTCGACATAGTGGTTTGTTGTTGCTGCTGTTGTGGTTTATAGACAATTATTTTAATTGCCTTAATGTATTTTTATATAAAATTCATAATTTTAAAGAGCAGAAAAAATTCAGTAGGGTTGAAATTTCCATACAGGTGAGGTTCACCCACCCACACACACACACACACACTGTTAACAAAGCATTTAGTAAGTCCAGGGAGGTAGTAAAGAGCTGTGATATTAACCTACAGTAATTTAGAAAATCCACACAGATGAGAAACTCAATTTAATATTATTGGTCTCAATTTTCTTTCTATTGTATACTTCTGATCAGAAAGACTTAAAACAATTTTTGAAAATTTTAAAACTGCGTATGATATACAAACACACATGTAAATGTCTCTCTTTGTATGTGGCTAATGTACTATGGTATTAAGTACTGTAAGCCAAAATAGTCACTTGTAAGGTTTCTTGCCATACTTTTTCAGAAACAATTTGTCTCACACATAATTTTAAAAAACAGATGATCTTTTACATTTATGTCCTTTTAGGGAAATTGCTTTAATTATTCCCAGCCTTGGCTGTTTTCTGAGCATTTATCTTCTGTACTGTAATTATGTTTTCTAGCTTGAAAAAATCCCTCCGTGCATTACAAACGATGATGTGAATCAAAAATTTTACCACAACTTTATTATGACTTGGTAGTTTTAAAGATGGACCCCTGATATGGGCAACTGCTTTGCACTGTAATTCTGGTAAATCAATTTAATAGTCCAAATTTTGCATATGCACTGCCACTTAGCCATCCTTTATATAAGGCATTTGTTGCTGCTGCTGCTGCTGCTGTTGTTGTTGTGTGCTTCAAGTCATTTCCAACTTATCATGACCCTAAGGCAAACCTATCATGGGGTTTTCTTGGCAGAATTTGTTCAGAGAAGGTTTGCCCTTCTTTTCTCTGAGGTTGAGAGTGTGTGACTTGCCCAGGGCCACCCTGTGGGTTTCCATGGGGATTCAAACCCTTGTCTTCCTGTGTTCTGCTCCAGCACTCAAGCCACTGCACCATGTTGGTTCTCTATGAGGCAAATAAATAAATGAATAACTCCACTCCCCATGATCTGCCTCCCATTCCCTTCCCAGATTCCACTTTCCATTCTTTGGCCAGGGCCAGAGACAAAGGAATGGGAGAGGGGAGCTCCAGATGGCAGAAGAAAGACTTGTGTGTGTCTCGCCCCATTCCCTTGCCTTTTGCCTCAGTAATGCATTCTCAGCACCAGGGCCAGAGGCAAAGGAATGGGGGGTGGAGCTCTGAAGGGAAGAAGGAAGGTGTGTGTGCGCCTCCCCCATTCCCTTGCCCTTTGCCTTGGCGCAAGTTCTCAGTGCCAGGGCCAGAGGCAAGGGAATGGGAAGGTGGAACTGCGGATGGAAGAAAGAAGGTGTACATGCGCCTCTCCTCCCATTCCCTTGCCTTTTGCCTTCCTTGCCTGGCGCTTTCCTTCCGCGCCTGCAAAACTCAAGGGACTGGAAGGAGGAGGAAAATGGAGGGGGGGCACACGCACATCTCATGAATAATCAAATTCATGAAGGTCAAATCCGCAAATGTGGTGTGAGGACTGCATTATTAATAACCTCATCCATTATTTCTGCATAATTAGCTGGATTAACAATTCTTTGTGTTAAATCATGCAATTTAGAAACAATAATTTCAAAGCAAAACAAATTTTTTGAGAATAAAAATGGTAAAAGCCAAATGTAATTTGTTTTCCTGTTCCTAGACACAACTAGTAGTCAGGCATTCCAATGACTTTCCTGCTGTTTAGCATAAAATCAATTGCTAGAATCACTGTAAATGTAATTATAGGTCAATCTCAGAATTTTTTTGTGAAAATTGTTTTATTAAATCAGTTTTAAACTTTGTCCCATCAAGCTGAAATATGAATGGAATAATTGATTTAGCATTAATATTTATGCCTTTTGGAAATACATGTACACATATAGGATTAATCTGTAACTTTTTAACTTAAAGTAGATGAACATTTTCTCTGTCTCTCAGCTGGATTGAAATGACTGATTTTCATTGGCTTTATTTAAATAAAATGAAAGCAACAATTAATAAAAGCATTGCCATATGCATGTTTACAGAGATGTTATTCCATTATGTTTGATGGCATTTTCTCCCATTAAAGCGTGCATAGGATTGCAGCACATACTTCACTGCAATTAAAAGAGTTTGCTCATTTGTACTGAAACCTTGTTTGGACTGCACTTTTATAACCACTTCCTGTGGTGTAAGTCCTATTTAAATCAATCTTAAGAAATATGTATACATATTCTTGCATATACTGTGCATGTACCCAGCAGTTGCTGCCATCTGAATTCATAATAGCAAACAAAAATTATAAAAGGATGGTTATCATAGGAAGCAGTAGTCTTACTCACAAGTCCAAGCTTTCAAGAATTCAGCTTTTGTTTTATTGCTGAAACATGGAACGCTTTTTCTTTTCCGCTATACAAATATATTGTCTCCTCCTTTTCCACACTGAAGGAAACGTTCCCTTTGAAGGAGCATTGTATGTAATGGATTTCATTGCTCCTGGGAAACCAGAAATTTGACCCTTAAACAACATATCACTAAGTAAAAAATATGTTCCGATCACAGTTAAGTTGAGCTAACAGTACAGGTGGCTAGGGACCACTTTGAACATTGTTCCTATGACCCTGCTGTAACATCACAATGATCAATGTTTTTCCTTGAGAGGGGTGTGTGTATGTTATAAGAAAAAGTAAGCATCATGCTAGGTGAGCTGAAAAATAAGCTCTTAGTTTCTCATCTCTTTCTCTCATATTTTATGAGGGAAAAAAAGCATTGGTTATGAATAATACCTTTCCTTTAGCATTTTGAACATTTAAAGAGTTATTGAAGATGCAACTTTTAATTGGATTAATAGCCAATATAATTAGATGTGACAGTAACAAGGCTAAAATACAGCTTTACTGATTCACTGCAAAGTATAACTGGATCCAGGGGTGTAGCTATTGCAGGGGAGTAAGGGCATCCCCTCCCCATAAAATTTGCCTTGAGTCTCCAGAGTTAGACATTGAAAATTGTTCACCTAGGGCCCTTGTATCTGCCATTTTCAGCATTCCTTTAGTACCCTTTCTGGCCACTTTTCTTTGGATGTTTAAACTTTATTTCTAAATGTTCAACCAAAGTTTCAAGTTGCTGCAATGCTAGAAATTAGGAGACTGAAGGAGATTTTCACTAAGGGCAGAATTCTTATGGGGGGAAGGAAATGCCCTCTCTCACACACACACCCATAGCTATACCCCTGGGCCTGGCTCCATCAATTTGCAGAGCGAAGCAGCTTTTGCAAGCATCATATTTTGAGTGCCCTGGCCTGACAGCTAAGTGTTAGCTTCTTAAGTTGTTATTATTGTATTTTTTTTTTCTGTCAAGAATGGAGACAGATGCTCTTCCTCATTTTCCTTCTTCCTCATTTTCCACAAATAACTTGGCTGGCTTTGCATATTATACATTTTGACTTGAGCAGCTGAACACCTTCTTTGCCTTAAGCACCAAAATGTCTTGAGGCAACCCTAGTGTAGAGACTATCTAAAAGGTAGAAACAGAGGATCCTTCTCATGTTTCCTTCTGAAACCAACTTATTCATTCATTCATTCATTCTTCCCGGAAGACTGTAAATTTTGCCTATGGGCCTTTCTGCCAGTACACTGTTATAGTGCTATTATTCCACTTTCAACCTCTTGTGGAATTCTGGGGCTTGTAGTTTACTGAGGCCAAAGAGCTCTCTGGCTGAGAATTCTAAAGGCCCTTCTGTAAACTGCAAACTTCAGGATTCCACAGGATGTTGAAAGTGGAATGATAGCACTATAACAGTGTAGTGCACAAAGGCCCTATGAAAACACTTCCTGTAGCACTGGCTTTTACCTGCCAGCCCTTAAGTTGTTCCTCATCCCACTGGGGATTCTGCTGCAGATCTGACACAAGAGCACTATCATAGCTAGTGGTTTGCTCCAAGAGCTCAATACTAGAGAAATTTACTTAGAAGTCATTGTGTAAGAATTGTACCTTCTGTTGACTAATAATTGGTCGGCAGTTATAAACTGGTGAGAATAACTTTAAATTACTGGCATAAAGAATTAATCACACATTGTTAAACCTGACTAGAACAGATCCTTTCAATCAATTGAGTTTATTTATCTGTGGACTCACCATTCAACAATTTTCAATGAATTACTCCAAATCTGGCTAAGGATCTAATCCATATATAAATAAATAAATATTTTTATGATATGTTACTGTAATTGAACACATTACTATAAATGAACAGATAACAAATGATTGTTTGTATTTGGATCCAATAAAACCATGTAAACAACTAAGTAAATATGTTTGGTATGTGTTCAGTTATAGTAATGTATTCAATTAAAATAACTCATGAACAAAATGATTTTGCTTTGCAAGGAGTGAACAGCATTTTCTGTGCAAAAAAATGAATATGAATTTTGCACAAAGTAAAGTCCAAATTGTGAAGATTCTCCCCAGTGTAGGTTTCTTCTTGTCAAGGTTTCCCAACATTCAAGAAACATATTTTTTTCACCATTTTTCAAGTATTATTTCCATTCCTACTCTAGAGCTTTAGTGGGAATGGAGTGCCACCTAAATATTGCTGTGCATTCATCATCGCTGGCCATTCTGGTTGGGGCTTCTGGGACTGGCATCTGGAGGAAAACACAGTTCCCATCTCTGCCCCAGAAAGAAGCTCTCTGCTGTAAGAGCACATAAAGTATGCTAGTCAGCCAAATTATATCCCAAGCAGCCGAAGTTATGGTTAATGAAATGAATAGCCTAAACTTGGAAAGCCAATCAAAACAAACCCTTTACCAAATAAATGTTGTCATCTCCCAGGTGTTTATTTTTCAGAGTGGAGAGGGCTGTCCCTCCTTTTGAGGCTATTACAGATGGCCTCAGTTGCTGCCAGCCGGTGGAATGACTGACATCAGGCATGAAAAATGCTGAACTCCTAATGGCTTGAGTTACAATACACATGTGGGACCAGGAAATGGTTTAGCCAAGCTCATTTTCTAGGGCCAGTAAAATGGTCAGAAAACAATTCATGTTACTCCTGTCATTTAACTGCAACAGTGTAAATTATACTGTTTCTAACCATGACTGATTAATGTTCATTCTGTATGTGCATTCTCCCTTTTGGAAGTAAGGAATGCCTTTTCAAATAAATTTGGATTTGAGAGGATCATTTCCTAATATATGAAGACTGGTCATTTAAAAAAACAAAAGTTGTACATCTATGTCTGTTGAACTGTTTGTTTCTGTACACAGCTTGACTAGGTTGTTTTTGGTTAAAACAATAACAGCAACACATCTCCAACATTTTAAACAGTATGAAGACTGACACATTTTGAACTTTTGCTTTGAATATGTTGTCTAAATTCTCTTGATAATACTTAGGTGAGTAGTTAATTTATCAGAGACAGATGATTAAGTAGCTGCAGTTAAGGCTGCAATCTTTCTTGGCATCCCGTTAGTGACATATATCACTTTTTTATGGTAGCTGTAAACGCAGGGAGTCACTACCCCCTTACATAACTACCCCACCCCCCAAAAGATTCACCTTCCCCCCCATACCCGCTCAACAGTGTCATATTGTGTCCAGGAGAGGTCAAGGGCAGTCAAGAAGCATCTGGCCAGATCTCCCTATTCAGATGTACAATGATAATGTCCTCCTCTGGGGTTTTCAGAGTAGATCTTGTGGATGGCTTTGGGCCTATTTGTGTCTGCTGAATATGGCTGAATCTGTGCAGAAATATTATTTTCTATGGGGAAAATACTGGTCTCTAATTAGAAAATGTTCCTTTTTGCTTTAAAAAGCTACCTGTGAATTTTGCACAGAACAAGTTCCCAACTATAGCCTTTTTCTCCCACAGGAAAGAGTAATATATGCACAAAAAATAATGGTCACAAATGATTAACCTGGAATTATGTGTTGATAACTGTGTGGCATTCACAATTCCTATGCAGCCCTTAGCTAAAAGACACATAAGGACTTCAAAAGTCCCCAATTTCCCACTTGCCCAGGAAGTAGCCACTGTAATTGACAGAGGTCTTTTCCCCTGTTGATTGGAAATCAACATTCCCATCCACGTCTCACATGAATTATCTCTAGAACAAGAAAGATTTGGGAAAGACATGCTTCTGCCTGCTGCAATGGAACCTGCTCAGGGTGGGAACATGGGTCAGCTCCTTCTGAAGCAAGAGGGGAATAGACCCCCATTAATCACAGTGGCTGCTTCCTGGTAAGTGGTGACTGGGGATGCTGGGCTAGAATTCACTGAACAGAAGTTATTCGCTTCACAGAAAATGATTTTTCTGTACAAAAATGTCATTGGTGAATTTTGCACAGAATAAATGCCACACTGTGAATAGTCTTCAAAACCTATGCAGTTTTCAAATGGTTTCTCACAGAAGGAAGAAAAGTGCTAAAATTACCCATTGCTTCTTTCAAGAAAGAAATTAGAATTAGAAATTAGAAATTAGAATTAGAATTAGAAATTAAAAATTAGAAATTAGAAAGAATTACATGTAGGGTTTTACATCATTAGAGTGTTACAGAGTAAAGATTAAATGACCTCATTTTTCAAAAGAACTTGTAACCATTTAGTATTTTTAAGATTACAATTCATATAAAAAAAACTCTGTGAATTCTAATGCAGAGAAGCACATAAATTAAACCTCTGTGAATTCTAATGCAAAGAAGCACATAAATTAAGAGATCCATTAAGACTATATACATATCAAATCTATCACTGTTACAAGAATTATGCTAAAATGCCATCGTTAGAGCTGAATTAAGAATGGGGTGAGTTTATTTTACTTTTCCTGTCCTTGACTTTATCTCAAACAACCCTGCATTTTGTTCTTTGTTTTTCTTAAACTTCTTAAGCCTCAATTCTATGCGTGTGTTCCCCAGAGTCAAGGTTACTGAAGACAATGAGACTTACAAGTAACACACATCAAAGACATTTACCATAACAGACATGCCCGATGTCCAAGCTGGGTTCAGAAAAGGAAGAGGCACTAGGGATCATATTACAAACATACATTGGATAACGGAATGCGCCAAAGAACTTCAGAAGAAAAGTAGTCTGTGATTTATAGATCATAGCACAGCCATGGATTATGTAGATCATGAAAAACTACGGATCATTCTTAAAGAAATGAGTGTGCCAAAACATGTGATTATCCTCATGCATAACTGGTGCTCAGGATAAGAGGCTATGATCAGGACTAAATACGGAGAAATGGAATGGTTTCCAAACAGCAAAGCGGACAGACAAGGTTGCATTTTATCACTCTGCTGTATAATTTGTACACTGAAGATATCGTAAATAAAGCAGAATTATACTGAAGGAGGAGGAAGGAGGTGTAAAATTTGAAGGAAGGAACACCAACAGTTTAAGATATGTAGATGATACCATACCACTAGCAGAAAATAGCAAAGACTTGGAATGAGTACCGAATAAAGTCAGGGCAGAAAGTGCAAAGGCAGATTTACAGTTGAACATTAAGAAAACAAAAAGATGATTACAGATTATTTGTTGTTGTGTGCCTTCAAGTCATTTCTGACTTATGGTGACACTATCATGGGGTTTTCTTGGCAGAATTTGTTCAGAGGGGATTTGCTCTTACTTTCCTCTGAGGCTGAGAGAACATGACTTGCCCAAGGTCACCCAGTGTGTTTTCCCTGGCTGATCTGGCATTCAACCCTGGTCTCTCAGTGTCCTAGTCCAACAGTCTCTCAGCCTCAGAGGAAGAAATTCCTTTGTTCAATTCCTTTGAACAAATCTTGCCAAGAAAACCCTGTGATAGGGTTAACGAGGGTCACCATAAATTGGAAATTGCTTGAAGGCACACAACAATAGATTATTTACATAACTTTGAAGTAGATGATGCATTGAAATAGTTCAAGATTTTCCATATCTTGGCTTAGTTATTAACCAGAACAGAGACTACAGTCAAGAAATCAGAAGAATAGGACTTGAAGGGGCAACTATGAAGGAATTAGACAAGATCCTGAAGTATAAAAAAAAATCACTGAATACTAAATTTAGGATTGTCCATGCCATCATATTTCCAATTTCCATGTATGGGTGTGAAAGCTGGGCAGTGATAGAAAGGAAATCAGCTTTGAAGTGTGGTGCTAGGGAAGAGTTCTATGGTTACTGTAGACTGCGAAAAAAACAAATAAATGAGTCCTAGGCTGGACTCTCCCTAGAAGCCAAGATGTCTAAACGGAGGCTGTTGTACTTTGGACATCTCATGAGAAGACATAACTAACTAGAAAAGACAATCATGCTTGGTAAGATAGAAGGCACTAGGAAAAAAGAAAGAGAGTATTACAGATGGATAGATTCAGTCAAGGAAGACACGTCCTTGAATCTGCAAGACCTGAGCAGTGCAATTGATGACAGAGTGAGTTGTAGATCTCTTATGCACAGAGTTGCCATAAGTTGAAGCTGAGTTGACAGCAGGTAAGAAAAAACACAGATAAGATTTTAGTCTAAAAATGTGGTTTGTTTAACACTTTCTGGCCTTCATGTCTAAATATGAAACTCATTTCTGCCAATTTGATAGCCATGTTTCACAATCCAGAGATTATGCACAATATACAGAGTCCTTCTGAAGCTCCCAACCATCCCACAGTTCACTGAGGGCTGATTCTCATTAGCTCTGTTGAACTGGGGTGGAAAAAAAGCAACATTCCAATGGTGGAACAGACTGTTTCTCAAACTGCTTTTTAGCTATGCTGAGAATGAAAGGTACAGAACATTCATGTTACCACAGCACATTAATAGTGGCTCCAGTTTTAAAATTAGACCTTTTAATGGCTGCCTTTAGGGCAGGGATAGGCACAGCATATATCCCAAATGTTGTTGCTGGTCCACAACTCTCATCAGCCCTATCCAGCATAGCTAATAGTGGCAAATGCTGAGCAAATGCAGCCCAACAACATCTGGAGGGACACACGTTGCCAACTCTAAAATGAGGTGCTTGGTATGTCTTGTCTTCTGTTACATGCAAACCAGTCTGCTGAATGGAAAATAGAGAAGTGGTTTGTTGGCAGCCTCAAAAACCCTAGTGACTTCATCTGAGAGACCATGGCCTAATAACAATTTATCGTTCCTGTCATCCTGCCCCCACCAGAGCAGTTGTGAGATGACCGTGGGGAGAAACATGAAGTATGATCATGTCTGCTTCAGAAGTTCTGATTCAGACTTCGTTAAACAGAGATCCATGCTTGAAACATCACAAACGTGCACTAGAAAGAGAAGACTTTTCCATCTAATGCTTCTTGTTGAAGTTTACCTCTAGAATAGGTAACTTGTGGTCCCCAAAACTTGGCCCCCGAGATATGATCCTCTGCAACTTCCTGGCTAGTATATACAGTGATGAGAGATGATAGGAGCTGAAGTTCAGTAATATCTGGAGGATCACAAGTTGCATATCACTATAGTCATCCCTCCACATTCGCTGGGGTTGGGGCACAGGACCCCCATGAAAGTGGAAACACCATGAATAACTCTAGGCCCTCCCAAACCATATTTAACACACACACAAAAGTATGATCACCATATTCAACCCACCGTGGATTCCTTTGAGGCGTCAGGGTTCCTCATAAGAGAAGTAGTTGGTTGGTGGGGCTTACTGCCACCTCCACTGCTGCCCCACAGGGACTTAACAGGGACTTACAAGCTTCATTCACATTTTCTGAGTCTCATGAGACTTGCAGTCCTTATTAAAAATGGCATAGGGAGGCAGCAGAGATGACATAAAATAATTTGTGAATAATCAAATCCGCAAAAGTGAAACCTGCAAATGTGGAGGGCTAACTGTATATACTGCTTCATTTGGGTCTCCTGGTGAAAAGAGATTTTCAGTCTCACCTCACTGGAATATACTCTGGAAACCTCAAAACCTCAAAATAGCCCCATTGTGACAATCACCATATCAGGAGAATATTAGTGTTTAAGATGAACACAGGACTATCACACTAATCCCAGCTCCGCTAATTGAAACATGAAAACTTATTTCTTAGCTGGCTTGTTCCATTTTGGCTGTATAAATACTGCAGTGAAGCCAAGTCAGCCAAGTTTGTACTCTGGTGTAAATCCGACAAGCACAGCAGGCTACATGATTTATATACTGGCTAGTGGTCAACAAGGGCCTGTCATTTTCATTGGTGTGCCTTTTATTTAGATGTCTTCAGAGCCCTTCTTATGGAGATGTGCTTTTCTTCCCCTACCCCATCTAACTCAAAAGATGCAAAAGCCAGATTCCACCCCACCCCCACTGCGGGCTCTGCCTTTGCAAATTTCAGTTTCCCAAGGTTAAATCAAACAGTGAAATATCAATTTTTCCAACTCCCTTCCTCTAACAGAATAATTCATCTGCCAAAGTGACTTCTGCTGGCCAACATAAATACATCCTATGGTGATTTTTTAAAAGCACATGAGTAATTGTTTATGATTGGTATCTGCTTTTATTTAGCATATGACTGCTAGTGCTTGTCGTTTGGCCTGGACAGCCTTATTGGCGCAAGAGATCTGCTCTTCGGGGACCTGTATAGTTTATGTACCTGCCCTCTTTGCCAGCCCAGCTGTAATAGAATCGATGTATCAAAGCAGTCCATTTGAAATGGCCAAGGCAGCCTATCAGTAACAGAAGGGTTTTCTAGTACACACTGTTGACTGTCAGGAAGGGATTAATGCACATTTTGTTCACTCCCTTTGCTCTTGTCTCCTCCTGCCTTCTCTCGCTCCTATAAACAAGAGAGTGGAGGGGCTGGACTCTGCATTTCCTTTGCAATGTTCATGGCACTATTGTGAAATTCAAGATGACCAACCTGGAGCATCCAGCGTAAGAAAAATGATTGACAAATGAACTCCCTGGAACTTAACTCTTGCCTACTCAGTGACACTGAGAGAGATCACCTACCAATAATAAACAAAAGTCCCTTCAATTTTATTTTTGGTCATAGAATCAGGAGCCCAGCCCAGAATAAATGTGGAAGACCACTACATCAAATCATTTACAAACTGTCTCTGTGCCACAGTCCTTTTACTTATATTTTGAAATGAGGGTGAGTGCTTGCTTGACTGCAAAAATGCAGTGGGGGGAGTGTTTCCAGACTTCACATAGCATGAGCAGTGGCTGAAGCTGGGGGATTCTGGGAATTGTAGTCCAAAAAGAATCCCCTTCCCCAGGCTCTGGCATAGACTGTTATAACACGGGTTTAGTTTCATCAGTATTAGTGTGCTTAGAGAGGTGATGGAGCATGACTGAGGAAACCTGTAACCCTTCATATGTTTGATGCCATAGAATCATAGAAATGTAGAGTTGGAAGAGACCACACGGGCCATCCAGTCCAACCCCCTGCCATGCAGGAACACCCTCAAAGCACTCCCGACAGATGGCCATCTAGCCTCTGCTTAAAAACTTTCAAGGAAAGAGACTCCACTACACTCCGAGGCAGCATATTCCACTGCCGGACTGCCCTGACTGTCAGGAAGTTCTTCCTGAGGTTCAGGTGGAATCTCCTTTCCTGCAGCTTGAATCCATTGCTCCTTGTCCTGGTCTCTGGAGCAGCAGAAAGCAAACCCTCTCCTTCCTCTACATGGCATCCCTTCAAATATTCAAACATGGCTATCATGCCCCCTCTTAACTTTCTCTTCTGCAGACTAAACATACCCAGCTCTCTAAGTCTATCCTCATAGGGCATGGCTTCCAGGCCTCTCACCATTTTGGTCGCCCTCCTCTGGACTTGCTCCAGCTCCATGTTTGGTGCCTTCAAGTTGCTTCCACCTTGAGGCAAACCTATCATGGGGTTTTCTGGGGCTGAGAGTGTTTGACATGGCCTTGTTATGGAACTTCCATTCCTGCTTGATCAACAGCCAGAGATTCAAAGACACCCCAGACTTGATATGATGGGAGGCACCTGCCTCAGGTACAACCTTGGACAGGGACTCTAAGTGGCCAGAGGTAAAGCACTAAACATACAACAATTCAAGTACAACAACAGTCATATTTTCTTCCTTCAGTTTTCCTACAGCTACCACGTCCATCATAAACTACCTTACTTCTGTATTTTATTTCTATCCCACACTTTTTCCTACTGGGAAGCCACTTATCTGTTTTGCTATGAGTGTTTTGCTATGAAGTGCCTGAAAATGAACACCATGTATTTGAGAAGTTCATTAACAGACTTGTGCAAAATTACTGGAAGCATATAACTGTAATGGATCTGATCTAAAAGTTCAGTTAAATCTTATAAAGTTGTTGTGAATCTTTTTTATTTTTAACTAAAGTGCAGTATAGCCCGAGTCCATATTTGCCACGGACAAGTGGTTGCACATTCGTATTCCTAAAACTGACTCTCTTAATTTCATTACCTGGTGGAAACACTGTACAGACCATTGTTGGCTTAGAGTCAAAGCTCTGATATATGCAGTCTTCATTTAATATCATGTCCTATGTTCCAATTGTAGCATTTATTGGTACTAGTCTGTAAGGCTATGTACATGATCTCTGCTATATTTGGATTGTTGTGCAGTACAAAGAAAAAACAGAAATATTAATAATAGGCAATAAAACAGACACTGACTTTTACTATGGCCATTTCCGTGTCACAGTCCTGCGATGGGGACACAATGGCAGCAGTCTGTAGGTCATGCTTTTTCACAACTTCATTGTGGTCCCACAGCCAGTGCATCCCCATGAGTTGCAATCATGAGATATTTGCTTAAACGAAAAAATCCATTAAGCACCTTTGATGTTCCCATCACCTCCAGCCACGCAGAAGGCGCAGAAGCACAATCACAAGCTCATTCCCCAGTGCAGCACAGGAAAGAGGCCGGCTGCACTGCAGAAGGCAGATGCGTGTCACTCGTGCTGCTTTCCACAGGGAGCTGGCTGGGTGTGGAAGGGAGTATTCCCATTGCACTCCTTTCCCAACAAAGGCACTGTTGGGATCACAACAGGACGCTGGCAGGACCTAGTCAAGTGTAGAAATGGCCGACATTTCTTAAACAAATAATAGCTATTTGGAAAAATATTTTGCAAGTCTTCATTACTCCTCTTTTCCTTTTTTTAAAAAAAATCTGACAGAATGCAAGCCTGCACATTCACCATCATTACCAATAGAATTGTTGTCTGCCTTCAAGTAATTTCTGAGTTATGGCGACCCCAAGGCAACCCTATCACAGGGTTTTCTGGGGCTTCTGTAAAGCACCCAAGGTCACTCAGTGGGTTTCTATGGCTAAGTGCAGAATCAAACCCTGGTTCCAGGGTCATAGTCGAACAGTAGTCCAAACCACCACACCACACTGGCTTGTACCAATTGATACATTTCAGTTCTCTTTTACCATCTTTCTTCTCATAGTCAGTTTTTTTAATCACATACAAAAGTGTAAGGATTTCACACACACACCTTTGTTCTGCACACTCTAGCAATTTTAATCAAACTCAAGATAAACAAAAACCTCTCTGTGTATCCCCCCACAAAAATGTTGTAAGAAATGAAAGGAGGGGAGACAGCAGATACATACTGTCAGCTAAGTCATAAAGAGCAGTGCTCATTGCTGTGTAGGAGAACCAGGTAAGGATTTAAAAAAAACAGCAACAGAAGGGTGCTCACATAGATATGGCATGGGGTGGAGGGGAAGGGAAGAAAAGAAAGATACAACCAAATTTAAAAGCACATCCATTTATACATTCAAAATAGAACTAAAGAAAAACCAGCCACCGGGAGAACATATTTGGAGACCTTTTGTTGCAGTTACTTTGTAAAAACTTTACAGTCAGAGATACAGGTTCTCCTGAGTAAAAATCTACATCATAGTCTCTGAAGCACCGCAGGAAGTGGGACAGAGTGGTGGTGAGGGAAACTGTCTCTCCCTAGTCTCCTTAAATGGCTCCCTGGAGCCCAGCTTAAGTTGTCTCTCCCTCTCTCTCTCTCTCATTCTCTCTCTCTCAAATCTTTTGTCTGCCCTTTCCTCAAACTCTAGCCAAAGGCCAGTCTCCACCCTCATTTCATATCCATATCCCATGCCTTCTCCAGATGGCATTGGAAAGTGGGATTTCATACCTCCTGCTGGTAAGTGCACAAGAGGGCTTGGTTTCCCCAGTGTAAAAATCAGAGCTAACTTTCATGAACAATGAGTATAATGACATGCTGAAGCCATCCATCACTGAGCAGAAGTAAGACTGTTTCATGAGATGGAATTTTTCCCTAAAGAGACTTAAGTTAAGAGCAGAAGAAGTTGCTCAGAAAACTTTTGCAGGGCAAACATTTCTTTATGTTGTGGCGCTAGCACCCTCTGGGGGTGAAAGTCAGTCATAGCATGCTTGTTCTGGATGCTTCTGCAATGGTCCAGATTCGAGTCCCAAGATACACATTGCAATTCAAAGTAAACTGATTCTAAAATGGAGAAGAGAAATAGGAAATGAATTACCCTTGTTTCTTTGCTATGATGCAACTGCTATGATACAACATGCATTACATCAGCTGTGTGTCACTGCTTTTTCTTGAAGGGATCCATCCCATTTGTTGTTTGAGGGATAATGTGAGAATGGTAAATACATGAATACTACCCATACTAGCTTTCTACTCCACCACCAATTTAAGATACTGATAGACAGGAACCACATGGATCTGTTACTAAGATTTTACTGGAATTGGTATCAAAGGAGAAGCTGTAATCACACCATGGTTTCCTTGTGGCACATGAACCTTGCCTTACTTTGAGTATTTTCTCAACATTCAGCCTCACACTGATCCCAAATGCAAGTGAGCTACATTTTTGGACAAATGTTACTTGATATTCAATATCATAACTAATTCCATGTGCTGTTAGACTGTGCTACATAAGCTCTGGAAGGATCTAAACAAACCTATATGTTCATAAGACATCCAATATGGCTCACTATATAATAAGGGCTGCTCAGTCATACCAACTCAAAGGACCATACTCTCAGATAAAGGGAGGGAGGGAGGGCGACAAGCAGAAGCAATGAGTCATGCTTACTTGCCAGTGATATTTAGACGCTTCCCCCTAATTTGCATTTAATATGAAGAAACAAGCCATACAGCCACTGGATGTAAAATGAATGACTAAAGTTATGAATCAGTTACAAATTGGCTAAACCCATCTGTCTGCCTTGAAAAAAATCTGGAGGCTTCCACTTTATCCTAGATGCTCCTGGCCAAGTGAGTCATTGATATTTCTCCAGGTAGGTGCTGGTCCTGATGTTGAGGAAGAAAGTCCAGTTCACACAAGCTTTTGTGAAATTTCTGGACAGCGGCAACTGGTGGCAGTGGCAACATGTCAGTGTAGTGGTGAATCCCTAAACAAGCTCAGCAGCTTAAATATCTCCTTTAAAGTTTAGACTAACACCCAGAGCATTTTTTAGTTTCAATGACATGGATGATGACAGCCACCACTGTATCTTGAGAAAGCACCCAGTAATGTGATCAAGTATGCAAAGAAGCCTACTAGCTTCAGTGACATTTCATCCTTTATCAGATTCATTTAACACCATGGATTATGAAAAAACAGTTTTATAGTTATTGTTTGCTCTCTGGTCAAAAGGGAAAGTAAATTAAAGAGAAGAAAGGGAGCAAAACTTTTTAGGACCTGGTGTTATATATGCATGCCTACTAGCCTTATCTTTGATGGATTTGCCCAATCCAGACTTTTTAAAAAGGAAATAAGATCTCCCTATCCCCTTAGTTACACCATGCATAATTTTATCTCTATTGTTCACTCTTTGCTCATCTTTTTTTCCTAAGTCAAAAAGGCCCAAATATTGTAATATTTCCCTTGCAGGCAAATTGCTCCATCCTTCTGATCAGTTTGGTTGCCTTTCCGGCACCTCTTCCAGCCTTTTCCACAGAACTGGTATACCAGGTTGTTTTTGTCAGGCTGTTCACCACAGCTCCATGATTTCTTTTTACACCAATCTTCATAAGCTCACTCCCATTAACATAAGTACAGTTAGAGATTTATTTTTATTTCTTTAGTATAATAGGCATCTTTTAATAGCTGCTTAAAATGAACTATATTTCCCATCTTAATGGTTGTTCCCTCATGTTGGAGAAAATCTTTTGACATTCTTCACTGTTATTTTTCTTCTTGGGCTCAGACAAAAGCCATTTCCACACTAGACTGTTGTAGCTCTATTATTCCACTTTCAACATCCTATGGAATCTTGGGGTTTGCAGTTTAGGCCCCCCCTAAACTGCAAAGCCCAGGGTTCCATAGGATGTTGAAAGTGGAATAATAGCGCTATAACAGTCTAGTGCGGAAATGGCCAAAGTCAGAGGAATATTTAGTAAGTGAGACGTATTTAGCAGCTCAAATTCCACTTTCTTGGAAATTATGGGAAGGTAGTATCTAGTCCTCTCACATTCTATGAAAAAAAGTGTTCTGGAATGAGGTAGGAACTTTTCCATTTTGTAACACTTTATAGACTTTATTCTTTAGAAGGATTTGTCTGGTATTTTGAGAATAAGACTGTGGTCACTGACAAGATTCCTGAGACCCAACACTATTAAGAGAGTTGCTTTTGTTCACCACACAAAGGCTGAAACATCAGATGTTTAACATGTGATGACCTATTAACATGTGGTGCCCCTAGAGGAAAAAAATTGTGCTTGAAGTGCATGGGTGAGTGAGTCTTCACACAAATCAGATACTTCAAACAGAATGCTATTACCTGGTGTCTGCCAACCCAAATGCTGGGCACAGTTTCTCCATCATTGTCATCATCATCATCATCATCACCATCATCAGATGTGCTCCTTTTCCCCAAAACTGGGATTCAAGGCAGTCTACAAAAACAAAAACAAACAGAGATAAAAGCATGGACAAGTACAGTAGTAAATACATACAAAAAGTGATTGTCAAAATTCAGTTAAACTATCCATAGAAGTAAATACTTTTAAACAATTCTACTGGGGGAAAAAATCTACTGCACCATTAAAAGCTCTTGCAGTCTGTCCCAAGAGGCCTGTCAGAAAAGAAAAGTCTTTACTTGCCAACAGAAAGACAACAAGGAATGATCCATCCCAGTTTTCCTAGAGAGGGCTTTCCAAAACCTGGGAGCACGCACCAAGAAAACCACCCTTTCAGCTGGAGATTTTAAAGCTACACACAGTAGCCCTATTCATGCCTTTGAAAGTGTGTTGAATCAACACACAAAGAAGGGAGTGTGCTGGTCTTGCCCCCCTTCCTCACTAGTCCTGTCATTCTTATGAGGAAATTGACAAGACTTATGAAAGTGTCCCTTACACATGACTACAGTCCATGCAGTTGGAAACCCTGATTATTCTCTTTTTCTATTTTGAGAGAGATATGAAGAGGCAGCACTAATATGCTCCCCTCTTCTTGTGTTGATTCAATACAATTGCATAACAACTGAACAGGGCTACACTTCACTCTCAGTGAGATTACCGTATTCCAGAAATGCGGCAAAGCTGAACTGTTTGCATCGAAGTATGCTTCTTTTTTTAAATAATTTTTCATTCTGTTTGTTCTATTCAGATAGGGTTTTTTAATGTCTCTTTTTGGGGGTTTTTTAATCAAGTCTGTCTGATTTAAGCACAATAGAAATAAATGAAAAATGTACAATGGAGATCCTTCTGCCTATTTAGTAAATTTCTAAACTTGATTTCTTTCTGAATGAACTCCACCCTCCCAGCCTTTAATTCACAAGCAGTTTCTCCTTTCTCCCCGCTTTTTCAGGCTTTTATAGTTAGGCTCCACAAATGAATGCAGCCATTGATTAAAAAAAAATCAGCTAAAGAATGGCTTAAGAATCGGAATGCTGGGATGGTGCCAAGACTTGAATCACACTGGCTCTTCAGTCTGCTACAGCCAAGCATCAAGTGCCAAGAAAGCAATCTAAATGCAATAAGTAAAAATAATAACATTCAATGAGCAAATCCGCCCTGCAGAATTTAATCTTTTGAGATGTATACTTGAGCCATTTCCAGAGACACCATATACCTAGTTTCATGGTGGAAATATTATTTCAGGTAAAACCACATATTAAGAAAACAGACTTTTTATATGGATAATTCTTTGGGAAATGAGAAATACTGAACAAGGACGATAACTTTCTTTTTTCAGCAAATAGGCTTTAAAACAGGTCCAAGTTTATTTGATTTATTTTTGTATCAGTATGTCTGGGTACACATGTCAATGTATTGTATGTAATTCTTGCAACCTGAATTTATTCTAAATCCAAAAGAAAAAGAACTGCTCATTCTTCCAATTTACAAAATATGTCTTTCCTCGTCACCCAGAAGTACCTGCCTTGCCACATGCAAACCAATAACTACCTATCTATAACACTTGCTTTATAAAACTTTTTTAAAAAGTTCTTATGATATCACCACTAAGAGCACAAGATGTGATCTGAGCAGTTCTAAGTTCAGATTTCAGATCCTCCTGAACTTGCTACATGGCCTTAGCCTTCACCCCCCACCACCATCAGATTATGTAATGTAGTGACTGGCTTAACTTCACAGTGCTGTTGGCAGGATTACTGGGGGTCCCATATTTTAGACCTGAACAAGTTATGACCCACAAAGCTAAAAGATACTACTGCTAGGATAAGGGAAGGGATATTTCCAGGGTTAAGGCAGCAACCTTTTAACTGAGCATCATGTTCTTCCTCCTCTTCCAACTTTGGGCCAAGGAAATGAGGCTGTTGTTGTTGTTGTTGTTATGTGCCTTTAAGTCATTTCCGACTTATGGCAACCCTAAGGTGAACCTATCATCAGGTTTTCTGGGGCTGAGAGTGTTTGACAAACCCAAGGTCACTCAGTGGGTTTCCATGGCCAAGAGGCAAACTGAACTCTGATCTCCAGGGTCACAGTCCAATGGTCAAACCACTACACCACTCTGGCTCTATATATTTGCTCCTATATTGAGGCTGACAGGCAGAAAAAGACATGACAGTGGCTATGGCTGAAATCCAACATCTCCTCAGCATAAAGTAAATATAAGCACATGTGGAAATAATCTACACCACCACTATGCAACCCCCGTGCAAAATAGCAACATTGTGCATCTCATGTCAATGACTGGGTGCCATTGTGCAAAGCACAAGGTGCAAAGACAAGGTGCAACATTGCTATGTGTTTCTTGTACTATAGCGAATAATTTGCCATGCATGTGTAGCACAACATACACTTATCACTAATAGGACGCTGGCGGCTGTCCTTTCCCTGTTGTGTGCTATCACCACCCTTCTGGCCCATATCCTTTGTGAATCATTGCTTAGAACAGTGGTTCTCAACCTGTGGGTCCCCAAATGTTTGTGGACTTCAGCTCCCAGAAGCCCCAGCCACTATGGTCAACGCTCAGGGCTTCTGGGAGCTGAAGTCCAAAAACATCTGGGGACCCACAGGTTGAGAACCACTGGCTTAGACGGATTGTGGTCTTAGGAAGAACCAAAGAAGGGTCATGGCATGAGTTCATGTTTGTACACTGTCAATGCACAGTCCACAATTTCATTGATGGTGAAATTTTATGCTACAATGCAGATGTGCTAAAGACTTCTGGAGACAGAAAAAGCTTGGCAGACAGCCCAAAGAACCTCTGACAGAGGAACTACAGGAAAGATGCCTTTCTAAAGCTTACTTTTAAAGTCTTACTTTAAAAAGAGTAAGTTGAAAGCCATTTTGAATAGTGAGAAAGTGGTAACTTCTGAAATGCAGAGAGCACCTGGGTCTCTTGCCCCTGGTTCACTGGATTAGAAATGTTATTGGTCTGCTATAATCAAACTCCTAAGATTTAAAGAAAAGAAGGTAATTTTGGGGAAAAAGGTAATACAATACATGGCAGAAAGAAAGGTAAGAATATAGAAAGGTGAGAAAGTTCATATTTTCTTCAGTTCTACTAAAAAGAACTAAGAGAAGAAGAAAGGATCTGAGTTTTTAATACCAGAGACAGCTCTTAACATGTGGGATTTTGCAACCTACCACCCCTATAATAAAACACAGGTAGGAGCAGCAACCGTGTCAAGATCATGCAGCTTTTCTTACTAATTTGGTTAGCAGTTTTCATACATCCTTTAGAATACTGAGAAGATGAAGGTAGACTGGAAGGCAAATGCCATTTTATTCACAAGCCATTCATAGAAGAGAGCTCAACACAGGGCATTTATGTGAATTCCACGTATTGACTGATACTCTGTATGCAGCATAGTTGTTCTGCATGAAAACCTAAACTGCACAATAGACTACCACACTGTGAACTTACCATACAACCCCTGAAGCTTCCCCATATGGCCATTCCATGTCTTATGGGGAGCAGACAGGATTGGAGAAGCATCTGGCTATGTTACTGTAGTCAGATGCAAAATCATTACTGCAGTACCAAGAACCCTAGTGGATCTCCTTGTTGATATAATCATTTTGCATTTGGCTTCAGGGACACAATCAGAACTCCTCTGATCTTGCCCACTCCTCAAGATGTATGGAATGGCTACATAGGGGGAGCTTCAGAGGCTGTATGGGGGGACTTTAGTTTCCGTGGAGGGAGGAACCTTTGCAGCATCCCATAAAGGACATACACAGATGTAAGGGACATTTACATGTAGATATGTCACTAATAGGATGCCAGCGATAGCATATCATACAATGCAAAAGTATATATGGCAAAAAGGCAGCTATAAGTCCCTATCACGTGTAAATGTGATGAAATAGTCTATTAACATGGAAGACTGATGCAACTGGTTTTTACATGGAAATTATTTCCCTGTAGGAAATTCTGTCTTATTTGATAACAGAATTTATAGCTAACAGACTGAAGTGTGAAGTACTGTACTTGCTGTACTTAGATCTACTGGCGTTATAAGATGTCCCCTATTTTCAGACTGTATTTTTTAGGAAATTTTTTTTTAGGAAAAATGCATAAGAAAGGCAGGGGGAGAAAGAAACTCCTTTCTCCCCCTCCCTGTCATTTTGCTGGGTGGGCAGAAGTCCCCGCCAACACAAAATAGGAAAGGTGGGTGGAGGGAGCACTAGGTTCTCCCCACCCAGGCCAAATGACAGGAAGTGGAGAGAAAGCAGCTCCTTTCACCCTTGCCTTTCCCTTCCATGTTGTCTCTGTGGGGACTTCTCCCCACCTATGCAAAATAACAGGGAAGGAGGTGAAAGGAGCACTTGCAGAAGGACACCTTTTGCCCCCTTGACTTTCCTATACATTTATGCTGGGCAGGAGTTAACTGTATTTGCTGGTGTATAAGACACACTGCAGTATAAGACACACCCTATTTTCAAATGGCATTTTTTTAGGGGAAAAAAGTGTGTCTTATATGTTGGCAAATACAGTAGTTAAGGCCTACATTTTTCAAGTCTTGCTTCCCCAGGATAGATGGCCTTATGCAGCCCCCTATGTCTCATTCTGTTTTCCTATCTACAATATGAAGACAATTATACTGACTACCTCACAAGTCTGTTGCAAAGATTTTTGAGATTATTGGTTCTCTCTGTCCCCATTTTTAAAGGGACTATCCCACCACTGGTAAAAGTTTGGAAGTGATTAGTCAGATATAAGTCGTGTGTGATTCCTTCTCTCCGTAACAAAAGACTAAATGCATTATAATAAATTTCAGGGGCAGCTGTGTTGGCCATAAAGCAAAACAAAGACATAAAGCAAAACAAAGTCAAGTAAAAAAATAAGTAAAATAAAATAAAATCCAAAAGCCATTCTGTGCTGATAACCTTTATTGTGCCAATCAAAAGGGACACAATGCACAGCTTGGAAAACTAGCAGATTCTTCCAGACAGAGACCCTTTTCACACCTTACCTTTTCGCAGTGCTGGGATGTGGGGCTCGTGCAAGCAGCCTCCAGTGAGAGGCTCTCGCGCCCCAGTTCCTCCAGCTCCGCAGCTGCCTCCCGCTCGCGCAAGAGCCCTGCCTCTTCCTTTCGCAGTGCAGCCTGTGACCTTCCCAGGCTGCACTGGACAGGAAGCGCGACCGGCCCGGCTCCCAAGGCTCTGCACGCAAGGTAAGTGCACGTGGGGCCCCAGAGTGATCTGTGACCAAGCACCATTTTTGGCTTAAAGCCAAAAATGAAAACGTGCCTGAGTGGTCCCTGCCAGGCCCTGGAGCATCATGCAAATGTGAGTGTGTCATGTGGACCACTCCTCACATGTGCGCGACAGTCGAGGGGCCTTTTCGCATCGAAAACGCCGTGCAAAAAGGGCCAGAGTAATGTTGATGTTGGCTGCTGAAATTTATTTCTGTAGCTCTCTGGCCATTTCCACACCTTACCTGATCCTGAGGTCCTCCCTTCATGATCCCAGCAGTGCCTCTGCCAGGAAGGGAATGGGACAGGAAGCTCCCCTCCACACCCGACTAGCTTTCTGCAGAAGGGAGCACGAATGACACATGTCTGCCTTCTGCAGTGCTGCCAGACTCTTTGCCACTGAGAAAGGAAGTGCCTCCATCATGCTTCCTGCCCTTCCATGTGTCCGGGAAGGATGAGAGCATCATGCAATCATGGGCACTTAACAGATTTTTCCCTTTAAGAGAATATCCCACAATCATGATGGGTGGAGGCTGGATGGGAGCAGGACCACAACAACGTTGTCCTATTTTCAGAAGAAGAAGGAGGAGGAGGGGGAGGGGGAGAGGAAGAGGAAGAGGGAGAGGGAGGAGGAGAGGGAGAGGGAGGAGGAGAAGGAGAAGGAGAAGATATGCTCATAAATATCTCACAACATCTAGAGCCAATAATGAAGAGATCTGGATGACAATGGGCCAGATTGCCCACAATATCATACAGCAACTTGATCCTCCTCCGTTGGCTTCTACAAGTAGTGGAGAAGCTCTAAATGAATGCAAAAGCAACTTCAAGAAGCACCAACCAATAATAAATGAAGCCGTCTGTTAAAAGAGCTCTCACTTCTCTGCACTCATCTTATTGTTGTGTGTTTTCAAGTTGTTTCTGAGTAATGGCGACCCTAAGGTGAACCTGCCACAGGTTTTCTGGGGCTGAGAGTGTGTGATGCACCCAAGGTCATCCAGTGGGTTTCCATGTTCGTGTGAGGAACTGAACTCTGGTCTCCAGGGTCAAAGTCCAATGCTCAAACCACTGCTGGTTCTCATCTAGAAGAACCTAATGTGACATATTTTGCCCCTTTTGGTTTGCCCCATAAAGGTATCAGCACAGGATAGATTTGGAATTTTGTTGTTGTTGTTGTTTACATTATGAAAGGAACCCAAGAAAGGACAACTTCATTTGTTTGAGGTATAATAGTAACTTTATTTAATTTTACAGTTACTGGGAGATTTGTAGGAATGGGGCTTCTACTGGTAGTGGAGAAAGAATATCACATGATGCTGCCATCTTATGCTCTGTTCTGAGTATTGACATGATAATGAGGTGAACAGGAGGCAAGCGTATTTTATACCATAGGCTAGCAGCATGTAACATTCAGATTTTTAATATTACAAAAAGTAACAATTTCAGTTACTTTTGAAAAATCAGAAAATAAAGATACTTTTAGAAATTAGGGCTTTGGAACTATGGCCATTTCTGCACTACACTGTTATATGTATATATAGTTTTGTATCTTATATTTTATATTCATATTACTTGTCGATGTGTTTCCTTGCTGCTCCTGCTGCTGCTTTTGTTCTCTTTTCCATGTTTCGGGTTTTGTTCCCTCATTTTAATTGTTTGATATAGTCTGTAGACTGATTCAGTAAAGATTTGATGATGATGTTATAGTGCTATTCTTTTCTGGAATTCTGGGGTTTGTAGTTTATTGAGGCCAACATACTTTCTGGATGAGAATTCTAAATGCCTCTCCCTAAAGTGCAAACCCCAGGCTTACATAGGATGTTGAAAGTGGAATAATAGCACTATAAGGCCCCTCCCAAAACTGCAAACCCCAGGATTCCATAGGATATTGAAAGTGGAATAATCGCACTATAAGAGCGTAGTGCAGAAATGGCCAGTGTAGTGTGGAAATGGCCTATATCTAATCATTAAAAAAAGCCTCTCACAAGCTGTATTTGTCCCACCTGCCAGTGTATTGTAGCATTCAAGCATTCTTCTACAAGTAAGTAAAAATAACTACTTAGTTAACTAGTTCAAAAAAGCAAAATATTTTCTCTAAAGAAATGTAGCTATTATAGTAGTTATCTTATTTTCTTAGACTTTAATGAATTACTTTCACAACTCCCTTTTAAAAAACAACTTTTCATGCTCTGATGCTAATACACATATATGTAAATATTCTTACATAGTATTACTCAGTATTAAACCCTTACACACATTACACAGGAGAGAAGTAGTATAATCTCCTTTTCAAATTGAATTGTAACTGAATGTCATTGAGTCACAGTTGTTTTCTAAAAGGGGAATCTGATCTCTTTTGAAATTAAACAGTATATTAAACATGATTAGGATGACAAAGTCTGTTTCAGAAGCCAAAGCTGGACAGGTTAATGTGCTAAAGGAATAAAACAAATAAAATGGTGAAGACTACTGAAGCATATTTAGCAAACAATGAAAAGGAGTCAATGAGAATATGCATCTGTAAAATGCTGGACATTTTGCAATATCCTGTTTTTTAATTATCAGATTGTACTATAGTATTTCTAAAGTCGTCCTGTACAACAATCTTGAGGCTGTATGTAGATCGTTTCAAGAGTAGAGTGGGATTATGAATAGGGCAGGATTGAGGGGTCTCTTTCAGATGTGCTATGACCTAACAGCACAGAATGAAATCCCCAAGTAAGACTAGATTCTGGAGGGAACATATACACACACTCCTCTTTTTAACTTCAGCTGGTGAGCATTTGACTCAGTTTTTGTTCATGAGCTTTACTGGCAAGGTATTACCCAGAAGGTGTCTGGCAAATGTCACAAACAGAACACAAGTGATACCGCCAACATAATTTTGCAATGACCTAATTTGTTTTTGTGCCCCTATACTAATGAACAGGCTATGACAAAGTGTGGCTGAAATAGCCTTTCAGCAATAGCTTAAATGACTTGTTTCTTGGTTTCCAAACTGTTAACCATTACAGAATTGGCTTGGTGGGGTTACTATAGCTGAAGGTGTGAGATTTTACTCTGATGTTGCATTATATGCAACATATGACTACAACTCCATAAGCTGCACCTGGAATTGCTGGGGTGAGCTCTCTATGGGTTCTTTAAAAAGGCAACTGCTGTGAGCTGTTTTTAACTGCCACAGAGCAAGAGAAGAAACAGTGAAAGAAAGAACAAAATTCACTTGCTTATTCATTTCCCTTTTCTCCTTGGGTAATGCTTGGCTTTCACATCTTGAAGTGGCTGAAGGCCCTCATTTATTGATGTCACTGTCCCAGTTCTGCCAACTCCTTCTCATTTTCTGGGTGCTGTCCTTTTACATATATCTCTTTGAGTTGGGAATGCACTGTGAACAATCTCTCATTAAACAGTAGGAACAGAAAAGGTGAACATTTCAATTTTCCAAAGCACAGCTAGGGGTAGATATATGGATTTTAAACTGCATGAGCAACTGAAAATGTGGAAACAGTACTAAATAATGGTATGCATTTTGAATTAAATTATTATAAAGTACAAGGCTGATACTGTACATATGTTAAGATGTAGCACTTGCACAAGAAAATCAAGCACTCAGGCTTAACAGCAAGTGCCTTGGGCAAATTAGAAACAAGTCAACGGACCAAAACTAATGGCATAAAGGAAGAAGCTGGTGATATTCCTCAGGAACATATAGTGCCCAGATTAATGTCAGTTGTAAAAGATTATATCAGACATCACCAACAGCACAAGCCTCCTGGTGTCATCCAGCTCCTTCAGCCAAGTATTGCCTGTGGAATCAGTTACAGTTCCCCCTTCTGACCAACAACTCTGGAGTAGAAATCCTGGGTCTGGTCCACAAGATTTGTACTTTAATCCTGTGTCACTCCACAATATGAAAACTTTCACACATTCATTGAATGTTCACAGGACAGATATCTCTACTGCCAATGTCCCTCCTGGTTTAGGGGCTCACAGTTCAAGAACTCTTAGATGGGCATTTGTTATAAGAGGCAGCTTGCAATTCCAGTAACTGGCAGGCCAAGACAGCATGCACCTCAGATCCTTCCACATGAGTAGGTTTGTATGAACCTCTCTCATGGGAACTAACACAAATGCAGAAACACATATAACTCTATGCTACCTATGCCTCATATTTCTCAGTATGCTCACTCCTACATTTGCTAGATAAATTAATTCAGCTTTTTAGTACTTAATGGCCACTGTATGAACATATCTTATCATTCTGCTCAGGGAAATTGTTTTGGGATGCTTGGAGTGTCACTCTGCTTTCTAGAAATGTATCTGCCAGAGGAAGGAATAAACTTCTTCCTCATAATAAAGCAATCAGGCATTTGAAAATGATTACGAACTATTTCATAGATGGTACATGACACCAGAAAAATTAAAGACAATTTATAAGACGGGTACAGGGCAATGTTGGAAATGTCAAGAGAGTTCTGGTACACTATTTCATATGTGGTGGTCATGTCCCAAAGCAGAAAAATACTGGAACGAAATACATAAGAAATATGTTCAATTTTGAAGATTCAATTTGGGATGATATCTGAACTTTACTTGCTAAACATGACACATATATTGGATGGCACATCAGTGAAGAAATATTGGAGAATAATACTATACATGATGACGACGGCCCGTATTGAGTATGCACGACTTTGGAAAAATGAAACTATACCTACTATTGAACAGTGGTGGACAACTTTTATGGAAAATAGAAATGCGGACATTCTCACACAAAGATTAAAAGGGAAATCAGATGAAGACATTAATAAAGAGTGGAAGATTGTTACGGATTTGGGTTGAGTGTAGACAGAAGGCAATGCATAATTCAAGATATCAATTACTATACAGAGTAATAATCATAGAAAAATCATGTAACAAGTAAAGTAGAGAAATATAGCAGGAACTAATGAATTAAGTTTGATTATTAACATTTTATTGCGATACGCGGTATAACAAATAGAGGAAATATTAATAATTGTAATCCAGAAAGGAAAGGAAGAAGAAGTAACATTGCATGTAAACATTGCAGATATAATTGTTTGTTTTATTTGCTGAAACTTTAATAAAATTATATAAAAAAATAAAAAAAAGCAATCAGGCATTTCAAGAGTACATTTATAGATCCTTTAGAATCACCTGAATGTTTCTTAATGGTGGCTGTGCTAAATCTTAGGGTATAAGCTGGTTAAAAGATCACAAGGGTAACCTTGTAGAGCTAACCCTCTAGAGAAGACTCAGTAGCTAACAGTTTTTTCACGAGCCAGCAATGGAAACTGGTCAAATTCCCTGTGGCAAGAACACAACAGAGACAGGACAACTCATGTAGCATTGTCTTTTTGATACACTATAGAAGAGCAAGCTTCAGTTCTGATTATGCCATGGTTTTAAATAAGGATGGGCCAATCAAATCCTTGAATTCTCGACTTCTGGGTAAGGTTTCAAGATTCCCAAATCCAAATCCCTGTGCCAAAATAGGCAAACCAAACCTTTCGAATCCAACTAGATAGATTGTTGGAGACTGGGACGCCTGAAAACCAGGGAGACCAGGACACCTGAAAACTAGGGAGACCGGGATGTCTGAAAACCAGGGAGACCAGGATGCCTGAAAACCTGGAAGACTGGGATGCCTGAAAACCTGGGAGATCGGGACACCTGAAAACCTGGGAGACAAGGGAAGATAGGAAGTAGATGAGGTTTTCCCTTGGAGTAATAATGGTCTTTGCTAACAATTTCACAAATTACATCTGGGCTTGTATTCTAAGATATTTAAATTGAATATTTCATATTTAACTTCAGTACTTGACCAGAAGCTACAGACTTGAGATTTCAAGGACAGCTGAAATATTCCTTTGCATAGCTCCCTTGCCAACCTTTTTCAGATACAATTCTGGGGTTTGGAGTTTTACAAGATGTCACAGCCTTCTCTGCCAAAGTGTGCTAGTGCATCATCAAACTACAAACCCCAAGATGCCAGAAGGAGCTATGCAAAGAAAAGCCAGTTTTTGACCTGGATTATCTCTCTACTGTAGTATGTGGCCCTGTTTATACAGGCAGGAAAATGTGGGATTTATCCACATTTTCCTACCTGTGTACAAAGGGCCTTCATGTCGTTTTCAATCTCAGGAGATCCTGAGGCAAAACTATAACGATTGTCTTGGCCAGATTTCTTCAGAGGGAGGTTTGCCTTTGCCTAGGCTTTTGCTAAGGCTGAGAGAGTATGTCTTGCCCAAGATAATCCTTCTTTCCCTTGCTTTTTAAACTCTTTTTTTTAAAAAAAGGATTCGAAAGATTCGAGATTCGTGAGATTCGTGGATTCCCAGAACCTTCCAGGGATTTGGAAAATTCTGGATTCGTCCCATCCCTAGTTTTAAAGCTCCAGCCTGAAGACCCAAGCTCAAGTTCAACTCCTGAGCATATTCAAGACTGGCTGACCTACTAGGAGGATAAAAACACCCAGGCCATTTCTGCGTGACAGGGCTGTGCTGCTTTAGAGACAGGATGGCAGCAGTCAGCTGGTTGTGCTTCCGCACAACATCATCACCGGCCTGCTGCCATCCCATCCCCAAGTATTGTGCTTCTGCAGCATTTGCAAAACAGAAAAAATCCATTTTGTGCCTATGATTGTGCGGTGCTCCCATACTTACTGTCATGCAGAAGGGCAGAGAAGCATGATGGTGATGCTTCCTTCCATAGCGCAGCATGGGAAAGCACGACTGCACTGCAGAAGGAAGAGGCAGGGCCATTGCACCCCCTTCCGCAGGGAGCCAGTGAGCGGCAGAGGGGAGCATTCCTGTCACTTCCCTTCTCTGCCAGGACTGCTGTGGGACAACGCACAAGGACACTGTCATGCGGAAATAGTCCCAGTCTGTTAAGATACCATCTAGATTACTGGAAAAGCTCACCTACAAGAAACACACATGCACTGCACCACCAAAGAAGAAAACAATTGCCTTTATAGTCTTACATCCCTGGTATGTGAGTGGTGTGGCATGTAAAGTCACCCAGTGAAGATGGGGATGTAGGCAAGTGGGGAAAAGCAATTAAGGTATATCAGCCTTACCACTAGATCTATGAAACTAGTCAATGGCTACATTTAAGGCTACCAAAAAAAAAGAAAAAAAAGAACAGCAGACAGAACAAGAACAGGCATGCTCAGTCATGGCATCTCTCTTTATTCATAATGTGGCTATTCTAGCACAGTTATTCAATTGCATCTACACTGTGCTTGTGCTTTACCAAGGGCCAATTTATGGCAGTCAGATTATACTGGTTTGGAGCATGCATTCATATGTATCTAGAGAGAAGAATGAGGCAGCAAGCAAACTGGAATTTTATGAAAAGATCTACACAAAGGAAAGGTCTTTTGTGGAAAATATGGTAAGGTGTTATATGTAAAATTTTAAATGTGCTTGAAGTAAGGGCAGCTGCTGAAGAAGAACACATTTATTTTCCTTCTTCTTCGTTCCTTCATAATACCCACGGCATTCTGTATATTTTACACACACACACAGACACACACATATTCTTGTATCTTCTTGAAAAAATGCACTTCATTCATTAGAGAAATGTGTTTTTCAGAAGTTATGCAAAAAGATACAATGCTAAAACACAATTTATGGATTAGAATGCCACGTGGAACTGGGATCTGAGTAGACAGACATCAAAGGGTTCAGATAAGCAGACATTTGGATAAACAGTAGTACCACTATACAAAGTTATGCTGGCCTGTACTACACAGGAGGCATAACAAATTTGGATTACATCTGTGGGGGCCTGAAAGGTCGTATCATGGGGTAACCTTCAATGGAGAATAATCCAAGAATGTTGGCAGCATCTCAAGAATTGTTTTAAAAAAAAACAAGGCAAAAACCTTCTTGAGCAGGGTCTTTTCATTTGCTGCACTTATGTTGTAGAATTGCATCTGCCTTGCCACAAGAGTTACCAAGGCAATCTTTTATTTATCTCATTTTTATTCCATCCTTTCTCAAAAAGAACAGCTTGACATACAAGGTCCTCTCCTTTTAGGACTTGTGTTAGGCTGAGAAAGAGCTTCCTAAGGTTGTGTATTGCTGAACGGGAATTTGAACTTATTTCTTACGTCTGAGGTAATTTACAATAAAAATAAAAATAAAATATGACAGAATAAAACACTATTCTACTTTTTAATATTTATTTTCTACAGACACGAGACTGAAAACTTATTCTCTCTTGGAGTATGTAGATAATAGAGCCAATAGAAAACCCTCTTTTTAAAAAATGAACCTTTTGATTGCCGTTTTTCTGAAGATAAAAAAATTAAAAAATAAAATTTCTTGTTTATAGTCTATATATATTTGCTCAAGTGACCATATAGCTATGTTTAATGCCCAGTTTCCATGTAACACTTCATGGATAGGACTTCAGATACTATTTTATATACTTCTGACTTTCACACATTCTGCAGTTCTATCTTTTAGTCTTGTCATCTTTTGAAAACTTTTCCCAATCAGGCAATGCAGAATAGCCAGTTTATGTTGAAAGTTATGGTTCCTCAGATTCATGAGTAGGACTATATTTCAGTGGAATAGTTCTGATTCTGGAATATATTTCTGGGGAAGAGTCTGAGTAAGCCCTGTGGGGTTTACTCATTAAGTTCTACCTTGTAGCATGCAGCACTCATATCTTTAAGAGACACAATTAACTCTGTTACTGAGTATGTTTTCCTTAGGTATTCAGTTAGAACTGCTTGTGAGAGGTTGGTCTGTTTTGTATGCTGATTCTTTTTTCTTTTCTTTTTTAAAAAATATACTTTATTAAACACAATGACTTCTTACATACATAAATACAAACACACAAGCATACAATTACAAAAACAAAAAGACAACAAATCATACATTTTCCAATATGCAAATAGTAACCCTCCTTCATGAAATTCTGAGGATACACTATTCACCAAATTATAAATCTTAATAAATCATACAAACCTGCATACTAACCTTTGTATCTCCTACGTATTCCTTCGTACTTACATCTCTCTTCAGACTTACTAACATATACTATCACACCTTGACTTCTTTAAATGAATCCTTGGATAATACATACGTCTTCTCCTTGTACACCTAATAAACCTTTATTATTTACTCTTTCTTTTACTGGTGTTACCGATTCCACCCTGCTACCTTTACTCATTCATTATAGTTTACCTCCTTACCTACCTCCTTTCTATTATATATATAAATGTTTCTGTTTCTTATTGGATTAGATTATTTATTCCTTTTGTTTGTTTTCTTTTTCCACTCTTTCCCCTCCTCTTCCTGTCCTATTCTTGCTTTACTTAATTAAATTATTTCACTTTCACTTTATATCTGGAAGTATTCTTACTTACTAACCTATCTAAGACTATTATGCTTTTATTTCTCTACCCCCTTTCTATAGTTTCCCCAGTAACTTCACCTAGCTTTCTTGCTATCTAGCACTAATAAATAAATCTAATTAAACAAACCTATCAAGGCATTCTTCCTCCCACATTGGTTTTAATATTTCCCATTCTTAAAGGAACTCTTCATTCGTTTTATCCTGCAACCTTAAGGTTAGTTTATCTACTTCCGCTAATTCATACACTTTATGTTTCCAATCGTCTAACATTGGTGTCTCTTTAGTTTTCCAGTATTTAGCATGTAAGATCCTTGCCGCGTATATCAAATAGCAGAATATCCTCAAGGCTTCCCTTTTCAATTCTGTTTCTAACCCTTTAAAAATATTTAGCAATAAATTTCTGGTAACATTTCAAATTTAATTTTAAACAATTTCTCTATCTGATTATGTATTTGTATCCAGAATTTTTTAGCTTTATTGCAGCGCCACCACATGTGATAGAAAGATCCTACCTCTTGACATTTCCAACATGTAACTGCTTCCTTTTTTTTTGTTTTTTTTTTGTTTTTGCGCATTTTAGATATTCTGACTGGGGTTAGGTACCATCTATAATAAATCTTGAAGAAGTTTTCTTTTAAGTTGTAACTTCTGGTAAACTTTTGATTAATCTTCCACGCGTTCTGCCATTGTTCTAAAGTTATTGGGTGGCCTAATTCTTGAGCCCATCTTATCATGTTTGTTTTCACTATCTCATTCTCTAAGTCTAAATTTAAGAGCAGTTTATAAATCTTACTCAATGGCTGTTTAACTTCAGAATTTATTATCTTATCAAACTTGTATCTTCCCACAATATTCCTTTATTTTTTGTATCTTCTTTATATTTTTCTAATAATTGTCTGTGTAGCAGCCAATGTGATGAATAGCCTTCCCCCATCAGTTCTTCCCTAGTTTTGGGTCTAATGATCCTCCTTCTTTTTTAAGTATATCCTTATAGGTCACCCACTCTCTTATCCTTACTTTCTCGAGTTTATAAAATGCCTCACGGAGAGAGGTCCAAGATGGTATTTTTAAATACATTTTTTTCCTTAATTTTAACCAAATTTGTAGAATCGCTTTTCTAACACAATGTTCTGTAAATATCTTGTTAGTTTTGTATTTATCATAGCAGATATAAGCATGCCAACCATAGTATAAATTAAATCCCTCCAATTTCAATAATTTATCATTCTCTAATAAGATCCACTCTTTAGCCTATAGTAATGCCAAGGCTTCATAATACAATTTTAAATCTGGGACATTTAAACCTCCTTTCTCTTTAGTTTCTTTTAAGTATTTCCATTTGATTCTTGCTTTCCTCCCATTCCATATAAATTTACTTAAATCCTGTTCCCAACTTTTAAAAGATTTATCATTAAGTATTATTGGTAGATTTTGGAAAAGAAATATTATTTTTGGTAAAATATTCATTTTCACCACTGAGATCCTCCCTAATAATGATAATTGCAAATTTTTCCATTTCCTTAAATCTTCTTGTATTCCCCTCCAAATTTTTTTATAATTATTCTCAAATAATTCCAATTATTCTTTGTTATTGTTATGCCCAAATACTTCACCTTGTTTGCTATTTTGTATCCTGAGGTATTCATTAATTCCATTTCTTGTTTTGAAGTGATATTTTTTGTAATCATCAATGATTTGTCTTTGTTAATCCTTAATCCAGCAGCTTGACCATATTCTTTCAATGTTTCCATTAGGGGTTTAATACTCTTAATTGGGTCCTCCAGAATTATTACCATGTCATCAGCAAATGCCTGTAATTTAAATTCATATCCTTTTATTTTTGTACCTCGTATTTCCTTATTGTTTCTAATTTTAATATTTAGAATTTCTAAGCACATGATAAAAAGTAAGGGGGAAAGGGGACAGCCCTGTCTCGTACTCTTATTTATCCTAAAAGTTTTTGATTTATCTCCATTGACTATTAAACTCACCCTTTGGTCTCGTAAATTGCTTGAACCCACTCTTTATATCTTTCTCCAAGCCTATCCCTTTCATTACTTCAAATATGAATTTCCACCGTACATTATCAAAGGCCTTTTCCACATCTAAAAAGACTAATGCCAATTCCTTCTGATTATATTGCTGATAATATTCTATAATATCCATAATCGTCCTTATGTTATTTTTTAGATGTCTGCCTGGTAAAAACCCATTTTGGTCTTCATGAATCCAATTCAACAAAACCTTCTTTAATCTATCTGTTAGTATTGAATTAAAAATTTTATAATCGATATTTAACGACGAAATCGGTCTGTAACTTTTTTTGTCTTGTTTGTCTTTCCCTTCCTTCAGAATCAATATAATATTAGAATCTTTCCACGAGTTTGGTATTTTCTGATTTTTAATGGAATTTATTACCTGAACTAAAATAGGTGCTAACGAATCTTGGAGTATTTTATAATATGCCACTGTCAGCGCATCTGGACCTGGTGCTTTCCCTTCTTTTAAGTTCTTAATTGCGTCTTGAACCTCCTGT
Source organism: Iguana delicatissima (assembly GCA_948472985.1). Lineage (NCBI taxonomy): Eukaryota > Metazoa > Chordata > Lepidosauria > Squamata > Iguanidae > Iguana > Iguana delicatissima. Next base: position 103,772 of record CAOKZL010003139.1, read on the forward strand.
AATGTTATGTCTTTATCTAGTTCTTCTCTCTGTGTCTCTGACAACCTAGTAAAATCTACTTGTTGTAAATACTTGCTAATCTTATAACTTTGTTCTTGGGATTGGCCATTCTCTTTAAATAATTCTTCGAAGTAATTTACTAAAATATTTTTGATCTTTACTTGTTGGTGCTGAATAATCTGCCCTTCCTTTATTTCCGTAATGTTCCTTTTTTCTCTTTCTTTCTTTAGTTTATATGCTAGCCATCTGCCTGGTTTGTTTGCGTGATTGAATTGTTTCTGTTTTAAGTATTTCAACTTCCATTCTAATTGTTCCGTCATCAAAAAGGATAATTGTTTCCTGCACAATTTAATTTCATTGTGAATTCTCATGTCGTTTGGTCTTTTCTTTAACTGATGTTCATTCTCTTGAAGTTTATTTACAATGTGTTTCTTTTTCTTTCCCACACTTGTTTAACCATGCCTGTTGGCTTATAAAAAACCCTTTCATCACAGCTTTACTGGTATCCCAGACTACCTGTACGGACTGTCCTTTTCCTAAATTATTCTCCCAAAATGTTATTAGTTCTTCCTTTGCTTTTGCCACTATACAATCCTTTTTTAACAAATTACCATTTAATCTCCAATTTCTGTTATTTTCACCATATTTTAATATTAATAAGATCGGGCAATGGTCTGATAACGTTCTCGGAAGGGTTTCCATTTTCACAATGTTTTTTGTTATCTCAAGGGGAATAAAAAACCTATCTATCCTCGACCACGTTTTGTGACAGTCTGAGTAGTACGTAAATTCTTCTTCCTTTCTATTTGCCTTATTACTTACCTCTCTTAGGGACATATAGTCTAATAGATCAAAAAAAGATTTCGGTAATTTCCCCTGATTTACATTTTTCTTTATCTTATGTTCTCCTGTTCTATCTATATATGGATTTAGTACCCCATTCCAATCCCCCATTAAGATCACTTTGTGGTTTTCTAAGTCCATTAATTTCTCTAATAGATTGTGATAGAATTTACTTTTGTTTTCCAAAGGTCCATATACAGCTACTACTATTAATTTTAATCCTGATTCTTTTTTCCTTGACTTTCCATTTCCCCCACCCTTCCCCTTGATACATATAATATTTTTGCTTTTTTTATTTTATTTTATTTATGCCCCTACCTTCCTCCAAAGATTGGATCCCAGGTGGCTTGACTCAAGGTTAAAATAAGACAGAGGCATTTTTTTTAACTGATGATGACAAAGTTAAAACACAATTAAGCAAGCTTTCATATTAAAACACCATCAATTAAGTAAAATCATCTAACAAAGAAGGTGAAATACATTTCCCCTATTTAAAAAGCCATTTTTTAAACTTAATCACATGCTTGTTAAAATAAAAAGATATTTTCCTGATGCAACAGAGGAAGAGAGAGGAGGCCAGTCTAGCCTGCGGTGGAAAGGAATCCCATAGCCTGGGAGCAGCCTCCAAGAAGGCCCTCTCACATGTCTTCACCAAATGGGCTGTGACAAATGTGGGATCGTGAGAAGTCCTCCAAGGATCTTAAGACTCAGGCCATTTCCCCACAAGAGCAGAGGTGCAGTTCACCACATGTCAAGAGCAGTGTTTTTATACTCTGGTTCAGAAACTGCGCTGTCTCCCCCCGCCCCCCAATTTACATCATACTACTGCGGAGAACAGCAGTTGCTACATCTGCAAGAGCAAGTCTCTGGTCATCCCCATCCCCCTCCCTCAGCCCTTCCTGCCATCTCTGATTGGTCTGTTTTTTAGAAACACACACACACACATTTTAAACACATTTCTGCATTGCTATGTTTGTGCATAGGTATATATGTTTGTTGATACATGGAAAAATCACGTCTTAACAGTCCATTACCAGATGCACTCTCTTCCCACTGTCTATTTAACAGAATGAAGACAATAATGATGGCAACCTGTCCCTTGACGGGCGGAGAGAGATATGGACGGAAATGACGGAAGGGACAGCCTGGGAATGCCTATAGCTGACCACTTCTGCGCTTCGGCATGTAGGCAAAAAATGAAGCAGAACAGGTTTGGGAGATTTACATCAGAGTTTTTCTGGTTTTCAGATACAGCAGTTTCTCATCACAGTGAACCATTCTAGGAGTTGAAAACATGCAGAACTGCAAGGAAAATTACGATGCTAAAATGCTACAACATGCAGACTGGAAGGTAAGAATTCGATGCTATTACAATGTATCAGCCTCATGAGGAAATTGCCTCAGTTTGTATAGGAAGATATGGTCCACCTGTGACTATAGTTCTTCCCTTATGTCAAAAAAAGAAGGAGGTTTGAATTAAAACAAAAGGATAGCATAGTTGTACCTATGCCTTCCACAGCAAGGAAATTAAGAATATTATACATATCCCACCTTCAAAATATGAGTACACAGACTGAGCCTTAATGTACCTCAACTTCCATGCAAAGTTAACAAAAGAAGCAGTCTCTAATGTGATTTCTTAAAGAAAAAGACTTCTGGTTTAAAGCCAGAATTGAGGTAGTCGTTCTATATTCCAAAAGGCCAATAAATATGGGCCAAATATTGTCTCCAAGGAGGGCCAGCATGGTGTAGTGGCTTGAATATTGGGCTACAACCCTGGAGAGCAGGGTTCAATTCTCCGCTTGGACATGGAAACCCATTTGGTCACACTGGATCCTAGAAAACTCCATGAAAAGTTTGCTTTAGGGTCATCATAAGTCAGAATGACTTGAAGGCACACCACCACCACCACCATCACAATGATCTCCACAAGTAAATTCTAAACATGGGCACATTGACAGTTCCTGCTTCCACCTGAACTTCCAACACAAGTTCAGACTAGAAGTATACCCAAGTTTCTGATACTATGGACTATTCTAAGTCAATGCCAAACAATAGTCGTTGTTCCAGAACTTGGTGCTAGACAAGGAGGGAGTGAGGACTTTCCCTTCATTTCTGCCGTATTCATGGAAGGTACCACAGCACTATCTAGATAAGGGAGTTTGAAGCCTAACGGGAGAGGTGGCAGTTACAAAACCCACCTAGCAATGTCAGTAGGAGGAACTCCTTCCTTACAACCATTGGCATTCACCATTTGTGCTTCTAATTGTCAGAATCAGATCCCAATGAAACTTGAGGGATTCCACTCATTTCTGTTTATGAACCAGATGAGCATCCTGACTAACAAAGATCTCACATTTGCACTACAAACCCAGCTGAAGCCAGACTGTTGAGGGTTTAACAGTGTATTTTTTAAAATACGTAGACTTCTTGAACCTCAGATCCCTACCAGCTTTACAGGTGTATAGTCCCACCAACTGTGCCCAAACTTTTTTGACTGATCTTCTTTTCATTCTAGGTCACAGATGGTTATATTCACATTGTGGCACAGATTTTTATTTTTATTTTTTTAAGAGTGAGACTTAACTGAAGTTGGAAATTTCCATCTGTTATTTCTAGCGCCACAGGCAACACTTTGCTACATGGGAAACTGCCTCCAGGCAATTTAGAAGCTGTGGGCTTCTAAGCTTTATGAGAATTCTCTAGATTCTTCCTTTTACATCCTTACCAGCTGCTTATAGGAGTTGTGGCTTGTCCACCTTGTCTCTCTGGAGTTATCAAGTCCCTCAATAAACATCTCTTCTGGCTCTGTATTGTTGAAAAGTTGTACATATGGCAATGATTTCTTGGAAGACACAATGGAACAACAAAATGACCTGCAAAGGGGTATTACACAGTGATACTGCTTTATTATAGCAAACACAGGTGGAAGATGTGGAACTATTTTAAAAAAGAGTGGGCCCTATATTTGTTGGAGTTGGCAATCTTTGCCTGCCTATACTCTCTAACTGTTAATTTACATGTTTGCAAATTTCCTATTTGTTTCCTTTTTCACTCTCTCTTCCTGCATTTCTTCTAACCTGAATCCATTTACTCTCTCTTCCATTGACACTACGTTTGCCTAGAAATACATTTGTAAGTAAGGCTACATTATTTTTTACAAAAACTATTTAAGCTTATTTCTTTTCTGTTAGACCATCTGAGAGGGCATGGTGTTGGAACTGGTTGTTGTTCAGCTTCTGTCTTCCCAAGTTGATTACTCAGCAATGTTATTGTTGTTGTTGTTGTTGTTGTTGTTGTTGTTGTTGTGTGCCCTCAAGTCACTTCAAACTTATGGTGACCCTATGGTGAATCTGGGGCTAAGAGTATGTGAAGTGTCCAAGGCCACTCAGTGGGTTTCCATGGCCGAGTAGGGAACGGAACCCTGGTCTCCAAGGTCATAGACTAACACTCAAACCACTTCACCACACTGACTCTCTACTCTAAAATATTATCTCATATATTTTTCCCTTTCCCCCAGACAGCTACCAGGTTTAATTGGGAAATGTGAGATAGTAATCTGCAATAGTATCTCATATTTCACAATAATATCCGGTAGCTGTCTGGGAACGGCCAAAATAAGGCATGGAATCATGGCAGCAAAAACAGCTAATTCTGTCTCTAGTCCCCTAATTTCTAAACTTGGATACTTAGAGGTTGTTGGATTTCAACTGCCAGAAGTCCTGGCCACCATGGGCAGTAGCCAGGGGGTGTGGCAATTCTAGCCCAATAATATCTAAGGAATGAAGATTGGGAACCAGTGCACAACTCTGAAATTGTGACACGATTTGCTTTTTCATAATTTTTATATGGACATATATCTCGAATGAAAATAAATAAGAGCCCATGAAGATTGTAAAGTCAAGACTGTAAAAAACTACACCATGCAGCTTCTTCTGTTTTTGCCTCTTTTTCTTTTTCATTCTCCATTCCAGTTTCAATAATGGCTGTCATCATACCATCACAACAGCCACACACTAAGTTGACATTTTCACTGAGCTATCAACAACCATATCAAGATGTCTTTCTTGATGAGCCATTGCCAGCTAAGATCCCATTAATACAGAAGTGAAGTTTGGATTTGTTGCTCCAATATGCATCACTTTACATTTGTTGACATTGGGTTTCCATTCTCACAGTTGAGAGAAATTACTTTGGAGCCATCCACATTCTAAACATCCTAAACAACTTGGTATCATTAGCAAACTTTGGCATGTTACGAGTCATATATACAACCAAATCATTAATGAGCTAGTGTTTCCTCCACTGTATTCACATTCTCTTTGCTCCTAGAAAAATCTGACTTTCATCTTCTGTATGGAAAGAAGAAGAATGATTTTAGCTTCTTGTTACCCTCTTTTTTTTTATTCTGTTTTTGCCTCTTTAACAGGCTTTTTGTGGTAGAACTGTGTAGTAGAACTTCGTCGGAGAACCGTGATCACAATGTACTTATGTGTCTGTACCATTCGCTAAAGACCATGGAGTATAAAGTGACTGTCTGAAAATGTATTTTTTTTTAACCTACAAATGAATAATTATGAATATTTTTCCATTCCTATTATCATCAGAGGTTGGTTCAATTATTCTAGGAAAATGTCTCTTTCTGAAAAGGTCATTCATGGCCTGAGGATTTTGTGAGAAAATAACAATTCTGTCCCCTTCTTGAACCTCGAAATCACCTGTACGGCAGGGGTCAGGATCATGCAACCCTCCAAGCACTGATGAAGAGCGACCCTGGCCAGCATAGCTAATGGTAAGGCATGCTGAGAATTGTAATCCAACAATATGTGAAGAGCTGCATGATTCCCACATCTGTTCTGTGGCATGTGCTAGTAGGAAAGGGGTGTGTCAAGGACCAAGCTACATTTTGATTCATATGAGTGCACAGACAGATGTGGTCTCCCCAACCAGTGTTCATTGCCACATGTCGCCCTCTGAGGTACTGAATTTGCTGGTGTATAAGACTCACTTTTTTCCCTAAAAAATACTGTTTGAAAATGGGATGTGTCTTATATGCTGGTGTGTCTTTGCCGGTGTATAAATGGGGTACATCTTATATATGAGTGCATCTTATATACTCACAAATACGGTAAATTGTTGCCCAGCCATGCTCTAAATACTTCTTTTTGTAAAATATTTCCAGAAGCAACATGCTCCTGTCAAACAGGTATCTGATGACTCACTCCAAATCAAATGGCATCTTCCCAGCAACACATCCTTTTAGTACAAAGCATAGAGTGGTGACAAAACTAATGATTACCAACTTGCCTGCTGCAGGTGACTATTTAGCAACAGTGGAAAGTTTAGCTAAACATCCCAAATGAATATTAAAAATCTTTGAAAAAACTCCATATTAAAAATTATAATTGAAAAGCATATCCCGAGTGAAAAATATCATACAAATTCATAGATGAATACTTGTCAGGATTTGTCCTGAGGGGTTCCATCAAAGTCAGCCATGACTTGGCTTATTAATAAAGCCCAAAGAAACTATTATTTGGGTTATTATGATGGCCAAGATCCTATTTAGTACAGGTGAACAGTAAAGTTCTGCCAACATACTTAGGGAAGAGACCCAGGAGACTGGTCATTCCCTGCACCACACACACCGCCAATCAGTGGCCATTGACCAGGAATAGAGCTGTACCTGCTGCCATCTGACAGTCATTGCACATGCTAGAGAAAGCCATTTGCAAAACCAGGCACCAGATACTCCTTGTACAATGCTCAAAAAAGGAGTTATGCAAATGTTACTCCTGGGCCCTTTCCGCACGTGGAGGCAGAAACGGGGAAAACGCGCTAAAACGGAGTTTATCGGCAGCCGGGGAAGTCCATTGCCATGCGGAGCAGCACAAGCTCGCTGCTCCACAGTCCTCCGGCATCCAAAATGGCGGCTTCAGCGTCCAAAATGGCAGCTTCTGGTTGGCGGAGGCTCTCCACCAACCGGAGAAGCTCACCAGCCTAAAGCCCACCCCCAGCAGATCTGCAGGCACGCACTAGTGCGCGCCTGCAAATCTGCACCGGAGCACGGCGACGGAGCTGCACGGGGCTGCGCGCTCCATGCTTTTTAAAAACCTCTGAAAAGAGGTTTTTAAAAAACATGCTGCACCACCAGTTCCAGTCGCTTTGGAGCAGATTGAGGTGTGGAACTACAAAAAGTAGTCCGCCCCGGTCCACTCTACGGTGCAGAAGACCTCCGTCGGAGGTCACTCTGCACCGTTTTAATACCCCTGTGCAGAAAGGGCCCTGGTTACACTAGTGTATGTCACCAAAAGAATTCTTTACCACCATCAGTGGCCATATCTGAATTTTCTGCATCAGGAGCTAATATGTTTTAGTTTGTCTGTACCTTAGATGTTTCTTGTCTCTGTTACTATTTCCCCAATATCTTAAGTACTAAAAAGAGGATTTTATAGAAGCAATGTGGAGCAGAAAATCAATAACTGTGAATAAAAGGAGAAAATTATGCTCAAAGACTGAATGGGTTATGAAAACACATTAAGCTTTTTAATATCATTTCTGATAACAAATCTGCTTTTGCGCTCAGTTGATTTTTGCTGTTGATTTTCTGTTCCCAGTAGCATGTATGAAAGAGTCACTGGCTTTGGACAGAGAACAAAAAGTGGGAGTCAGACGGAGGGGCCTAAATCTTCTGATTTCTTCTGATTTCTGATCTGGATTTGCAAATTTTGGCAGATGTTCATATACTATTGTACAAATATGTGTGAGTCTATGTCCAAGCTTTTCTTACACAAAACCTAGCTAGTTAGGCATTGTTATTGTTGCTGCAACTGTTGCTGTTTAAAATATAATAAATGACTTGTAATAATACCTTTCAGAGTTTGGAGCAGTATACATATTGCATGTTGTTTCAGGCACCTACCAGAAGCTTAGGGCACCATACAATATGAAAACTTCTAAGAACAGACAAGAAAACAAAGGACCAATCCCCTCCCCATAAAATAATATGAGAAGAGCAGCATTACAATTAAAATTCAATTAAACATTGTACATTTTTAAAAACTCAATGGACAGAACAGCCTTCACTGTTTCTATTTGGTAGGGACAGGCCTGATTAATCCTCTGTTATCATACCTTTTCAGCGGCTTTTAAAATGTCCCAGTGTCTCTCCCCTCCTCCCCCCTTTTCCCCCTTTATCTGCAGCTTACTTCAATTGCTGCAAACTGAATTCAAAGTGCAAAAGTAGTTTGCATTCAATTAACTAAGCAGGAGGGGAAGGGAGGGGGTAGAATCTTGCTCTTCCCAATAGACTCAAATAAAAGCAAATGCCTGCAGCCTAGTTTGTGTGTTCTTCTTCACTGATAACTTTTGCCATCTTGGCCACACACTGCTGTTGCTTCACTATGTGTATTGCAGTCATCTGTGAATTGGTGGAGATTGCGAAAATAGGCAAGGAGCCAATCCCATCTGCTTTGGGAGAGAGTTCTAAAATAGGTATATTACTACTCCAAATAATTTATCTTAAGTACCTACAAAACTAGGCATTGTAGGTAGGCAGGAAATATAACAGGTGGATTGTGATCTTAAACTATGGACAAGTTAGCAGAGAAGGAGGTAAGACCCTGGCCCCTAACTGTTTAGGGTTGCAACATTCAAAACCATCATCGTGAATTGTGCCCGGAAACAAACTGTTGGTATAGCTGCTCCAAGAGGGGAAAAGAGAAAGCCCACTACAAACAAGAGCTTGGCTCCTGTGTTTTGCACCAGCTATAACTTTCAAACGTGTTTCAAAGGCAGACTCATGTTTAGTGTGTTACAGCAATCTATGGCCATTTCCTCAATAGACTGTTTTAGTGCTATTATTCCACTTTCAACATTCTATGGAATCCTGGGGTTTGCAGTTTAGGGAGAGGCTTTTGAGACCTTTGAGGACCCTCCCTAAACTGCAAACCCCAGAATTCCATGGGATGTTGAAAGTGGAAAAATAGCACTATAACAGTCTAGTGCAGAAATGGTCTACATCTCTAGTTGAGACAGACATACTTTCTTATCTCCCTGGTGATTTCCCCTTCTAGATGCAGTGGGCTTGTTAACCACCATCCACTAATGTTACCCTGTTTTCTTGGGGTCCCAGAGGGGCACCCAAATAACCAAAACACAAATAACTCAAAGATGGGAAAATTAGCTTGGAGCACTCACTTAAGCTAGCAAGAGGCCGGGTAACTTTGCAGGACCTTGTAACTCTATGTATACGGGGTCAGGCTGGGTCAAGTAGCACACCCAAAATATGAAATTAACAGTGATTTTATTAAATACAGGCAAACAGTGTATGCAACACATTCACACAAGTAACTATGGAAAATAAAGGTGTTAGCGGGATAGTGGGATTTTGAGAGGGGTTGTTGAAGTGGGAGATACTACACCTGTCCGAAGCCCGGGGTAGATCAATGAAGAAGTCCGTGGATGCACAGTCTCGGACGGAGACCGAGGGGAAAGCTCAGCAGACGCAGAGGTAACAAGGCGGGGTGGAAGTTCAGAGCGATCCGAGGAAGCTCTCAGAACTGGAGGTTTTTATAGGGAAAGTATGACCGTGGGCTAGTCTGTACTTGGGAGAGAACAATGAGGTTTGGGTGCGAGACAATGTCTCCGAAAGCTCAGAATTTAACATGATTGAGTTAAGTTCGAATTGACAATAGAATGGCTAGTATGCAGATGCAGCTCGCCTGGACAGTTGAGCTTCTAGCTCATCAGGGTGCCTGCTTGGGGCAGGGGCTCTTTGTGTTAGCGTGCATCCTTAATGAAGTGTTTGTCTAGGGAGGTCTCCTAAAGCAAGATCTGGCTGAGTCTGGCTTGCCTAGGTGGAGAATGGAATGTACGGCAATTAATAGCCATGCCTAGCTTCGTGCTTGTTCGGGGGCCTCACAAACACTTGGCTGACGGTGGCAAAATGAGGCCGAATGTGATATCAAAGTGATATCGAGTATCTACCAAAGCCAGGCCAGTTCACGGTGATAACACCAAGGCCCCCTTAACTCTCCTTTTCCATTCAGCCACACTAGGCCAAGCTGCAAATGAGCTCCACTGTTCTACCTTACCTACTTCATACTTCTAAATTCTGGTGAGGAGGCCAATAGGCTGCCACTCATCTAACACTTCTCCAGGCCTATAATAAAACCCACAAGAATCTTAATGTTTCCCACATTGCTTGATCTTTGTCTCCCAACACCACCTTTCTTGAGAGCCAGCAAGGTGTAGCAGTTTGAGCATTGGACAATGACTCTGGAGATCAGGGTACCCATTCATACATGGAAACCTATTGACTAACCTCAGGCACATCACACTCTCTGCCCCAGAGAGAGGCAAGGGCAACCCTACTCTGAACAAATCTTGCCAAGAAAACACTATAATAGGTTTGTTTAGGTTCTCCATAAGTTGGAAATGGCTTGAAAGTACACAACAAGAACAATCCCTTTCCTCTGTCCTTCCTTTTCATCCCACTGAATAGGAGAAACATCATGCAGCATAGTCAATCTGTTAATGGAAAGTCTCTTCTACATGCCAAAATCTGTCTTGAGTGAACTGAGGCAATCTTGGCCAAATAGAACAATTAACAAAACATTAGTCATTTCTTTCATGCCTGGTCCTATACCCAAGCACAAGACTTGGACAGAGATTGATTACCAATGAATCCAAGTGTCAGACACTACATTTTAGGTGACTTGTAGATGCCAGCCATAGTCAGACTGACTATGCTCATATAGCCATGGCTGGGTTTTATGAGCAGGATAACCTGGTCACCAAAACAAGCATCTAAAATTAGCCCAAGTCTTTCAGGCAAACTGGGGAAAACTGGGAATAACTTAACTAAAATCAATAAATTTAGACTAGCCTAAAAGCAGAATGAAATAAAACAGACTCTTAAATGCATGATGCATGTGGCTAGACTACAAAAGTGCCCTGTCAAATCTTCAAATTTTTGTTTAGAGATTGGACTTCCATTATAGCTAATTAGTGTCCCTGGGGTTTTCAAACAGCCAGCTTCAAACTAAAGATAGCATCTGGTATTAAAATTGAATTAGTTTCTTCTTGGCTTCTAGAACTGAAGTGTAAGGCAGAAATGTGGGTACTGATATGGGCTTTGTTTATTGTATTTTGCCTTTTTCCCCAGAAGCTCAGGATAAATGCCAAGTAAATTTCACAACAGCCTTCTAAGGTAGATGAGAAGGGGTGGGCCTGAGGTCACACAATGAGCTTCACTGCTGACTCCCTTCTTCAGGCCCTGAATCTTAAACTTCATCCCTTTTTTTTTAATTTTCATTTTTTATTCATAAAATAATAAAATTACAATCTTCTTCTATATTATAGTTTTCTATTGCTTTACATTGCTTTACATGTTTTCATCATCAGTTGATTGTCAATCAACCAATTATGTTACCTTCCATTCTCTCATATACATAGTATCATTGCATGTGTTAAGCAATATTAAGGCTTCTATACATTTATATAATTTTACAAATATCTTTCCTTGTCATATCACTGACTTCTCTTTCCACGTTTAATATATACATTACACTGGAATTTTCTAGACTCTCTCTTTCCTTCTTCTAGTTTGGTGCACATTTTTTTGCTTAACACTAACTTGTCAAACTATTATGAAATTCTTCTTCTCACCCTCTTCCTCCACACTTCTTGTATCCATACTTTACTATCCATCTTTTCTCAGGCTTTTTCTGTTTTAATTTAAACTTTGACTTTCCATCTATTACTAATGTAACTAGTCACCAATTCCCAATCCTTCTCTGCTTCTTTAATTGATTTTCCCTTCAAATATTGGGAAAATAAATCACTTTCCTTAAAGTCCATGACTTTAAGAAACCATTGATCTATATTCAGTGTTTCTGGGTTTTTCCACATTCTGGCGAAGTTTATTCTTGCTGCTGAGACTAAATTCAATAGTATCCTATAGTTTTTATGTGCAAATGTCTTTTCAAACATGTGTGTCATGTTCAACAGGAAGAACTCCGGGGCCAGTAAACTCCATCCCTAGGGTGGCAAGTTACACAATTTGGAATGCTTGGGACTTTTGGACAACCACATTGATTGCCAAAAATGCCAACAAAAAGGCAAAGAATAAGATCAGAAGAAGACAGATGTTAAGTTCTGGTTTTGAAACATTGGCCCTTTCCGCACCTTACCTTCTTCCGGCACTGGGGTGCAGGGATCGCGCAAGCAGCCTCTGACGAGAGGCTCTCGCATCCAGGGTCCTTTGGCTCCGCATGAGCTGCCTGTTCATGTGAGAGCCCTGCCTCTTCCTTCTGCAGTGCAGCCTGGGACCTTCCCAGGCTGCACTGGAGCAGGAAGCATGACCAGCACGGCTCTGGAGGCTCCACACACCAGGTAAGTGCGCGTGGGGCCTGGGAGCAATGCATGATCGTGCACATTTTCGGCTTCTAGCCAAAAATGAAAAGGTATGCAATCGGCACCTGCCAGCTCCTGGAGCGTTGCGCGATTGTGAGCGCATCATGCAGATCGCTCCTCACAATTGTACAGCGCTCCTGGTGCCCTTTCGCATGGAAAATGCCATGCAAAAAGGGCCATTGATATGCAAGAAATGGACTGTACCCTATTTAAGAGAGGAATAGCTGCCTCTAGACACTTCCAGAAAATGCAGTCCATTCATTTTTCATGGCCACCTTAGTGCAGAGAACTACAAAAACAGGTGGGGGAAGGGGGCTACAGCCTTATAGCTCGCTTTGCCCATTTCTGCACAATAGTTGTTGTTATTATTGTTGTTGTTTTGTGCCTTCGAGCTGTTTCTGACTTACGCTATAATTTACTTAAACCTCTTCCAGACAAAAACTGACAAGTTTTTTTTTAAAGAAGGGAGGTAACGTTCCTTTCAGCTAATGCCTTCTGCAGTTCTAGACAGCAGAACAGCTAAGCTCCCTTATCACGTATGCTACTATCACTATGGTCTGGATGAAGTTGACGACCTCACTCACTATTTGTTTAGTTGTCCTTTGTCAAAAGAAATTAGAAGTTGTGAGGTTGTTATCTATTAAAAACAATTGGTATGACTGGCAAAAATTATAATTTTTGCTTTTTAATAAAGATTCTAGTAGCACTGGAAGAGTTACAACTTTCTTAATGGCATTAGAGCTAAAGGCCGTGCAAGTGATTATAGGACATTCCAAAAAAACTGAGGTTTTACTACCTCTATGGTTTCAGTTTGTATATTTAATTCTTATTAATAAGCTTATTAGTATTAGAAATAGTGTTGGAAATTCTATATTTCATATTTTAAGTTCAGTATTTGATATTTGGCTAACTTCTTTGTTTTTACATTGTGAGGACCTACGGTTATAAGCAACTAAATTTTGAACTGAATTGACATGCCAACCCTAAGGTGAACCTATCATAAAGTTTTCTTGGCAGGATTTCTCCAGAGGAAGTTTGCCCTTAACTTCCTCTGTGGTTGAGAGAGTATGACTTAATTGCCCACGGCTATCCAGTGGGGTTCCATGGCCATACAGGGACTTGAACTCGGTTGTCCCAATGTTCTAGTTCAGCACTCAGACCACTAAACCATGCTAGCTCATGTACAATACTTCACTGGTGTTCAAACTGAAGTTGATATATATACTAAAGAATGTTTTTATTGAAACACATTTGGAGAAGTCAGGGACTGGATCCAATATGCATGCTAAGAACCAGTTTTTTAGGTGCCCATTCATACTCCACAATTACAGTGCTATCATTCTACTTTAACTGCTATAGTTTCACCCTATGGAATCTTGGAATTTGCAGTGTAGAGCATTCTCCATCAGACAGCTCTAGCACCTCACCAAACTACAAACCTTAGACTTCCTCCGGAGGTTGCCATGGAGTTAAAATGGAATATTGTTCTGTTATTGTGTGACATGAATAAACCCCAGGATCTTAAGCCTATGGGTTCTGGTTGTATAGATACTAGATGTGCTTAAATCATAGGCCATTTTTGCACGTTACCTCTTCCCGTGATCCTCCCGTTGTGATCCAACAGTGCCTTTGGTGGGAAGGGAGTGTGACCGCAATGCTTCCCTCCAAAACCAATTGGCTCCCACAGAAGGGAGTGTGAGGGACACGTCTCTTCCTTCCACAGTGCAGCCAGGCTCTTTCCCATGCTGTGCTAGGGTAGGAAGCGCCTTCATTGTGCTTCTGGCCCTTCTACATGGCCAGGAAGATTAGAAGAGTTGGTCAGGGGTCACTGACAGAGAAAGTCCATCAATGATTTGCCCTGCAATCATACTGGCTGATGACAGGAGAAGGACAGGACCTCATCGAACCAGACACAGTTATTGTGTGGAAAGGGCCATAGTGATTTCAGTGGGTCAAATTAGCGGAACAACCAAATTAAATCCATTCATTTCAATGGGGCTAAAGTATTGTAAATATTCTCTTAATTGGGGTCATAAAGTCAGGTTTCATAGTGGAGGTCTGTTTAAGAAATATTGCTTTGGTTATGTACTCTGCATCTGTGTGGCACCATAGCACAATATTTGCTTGTTTATAAGCCACTTTCTCATGAAAATGTCCAAAGCAAAAATGTGAAATGCTATCAATCTGTGAAAATCAGATAGATTAGCAAGTTCTATTATGGCATCAGTTGAGGAGAACCTCTATGAATCAGTCTTGTTGGGAGGATGGAGGTGGTTCATACTGTAGCTGTTGGATATGCATGGAGGTCTGGTACTTGGCGTAAGAGTAAGACCATTTAATGAAATGATATGGACCATGTGACCTCAACCCTTTTTTGCAATCCTCCCAAGTGCCCCCAAGGCTCCATTCCTATTTTTTTTAAAAAATAAAATCACCCCCAAACCTCACAAAACTGCCAAACACAGTAATTTACACAACAATTTTGTATACCCTGTTATACCCCCCCAAGAGCTCTCAAACTAAAAAATGTGAGGTGATTGGATGAAAAAATCAGAAGTTCCTGGTCACCTTTCCAGCTGATTTCTGGCTGAAATCAGGATGATGCAGCTCAGTGGAGGATGTATAGTGCAAAAATTTCCCCCATGTGCAGTTGCTCACCCTGGATTTAGAATTAAAATAATCTTGACTATAGGAACTCCATGTAGAGAAAGGAAAACAATCATGGGACACTACCACCAGCTATGCACTTGGGAAGCAGAGAAAATGAGATGGACTGAGAAGGAAGGAAACAAAGTTATCCCTCAAAGTATCAGTCTAGGGAAGGAGGAAACAAAAGCAAGATAAAGTGGGAAACACTCAGGTGGCACTGTAAGCACATAGTAGGTGCACACCACTTGCACTCCACTGCTAGTAGCAGCCACCATATCTCCAACTGTTCTGGCTTGCTACAGCTAGGGCAGGAATCATTGAATCATAGAATCATAGAGTTGGAAGACACCCCAAGGTCCATCGAGTCCAACCCCCCTGCTATGCAGGAACACACATCAAAGCATTCCCAACAGATGGCCATCCAGCCTCTGCTTAAAAACCTCCAAAGAAGGAGACTCTACCACACTCCCAGGCAGCATATTCCACTGCGAGACAGCTCTGACTGTCAAGAAGTTCTTCCTGACGCTCAAGTGGAATCTCCTTTCCTGCAGCTTGAATCCATTGCTCCTTGTAGTCTCTGGAGCAGCAGAAAACAAGCCCGCTCCCTCCTCGACATGGTATCCCTTCAAATATTTAAACATGGCTATAATGTCCCCTCTTAACCTTCTCTTCTGCAGACTAAACATCCCCAGCTCCCTAAGCTGTTTCTCATAGGGCATGGCTTCCAGACCCTTCACTACTTTGGTCGCCCTCCTCTGGACATGCTCCAGCTTGTTGATATCCTTCTTGAATTGAGGCACCCAGAACTGGACACAGTACTCCAAATGAGGCCTAACCAATGCAGAATAGGATGCTAAGGCAAGGAAAGGAAGAGAAGGCAGAGGTGGGGTAGGGTTTCCTTTGGGGAGGATTTTTCTTTATGATCAATGGGAGAGAATTAAATGTGCCCATTTGAGAAACAAGAATGCCTGAGAAGCATTCCCAATATGCTCTTTTTGGCCTCCGAGGTGTGCGCTGCCTGGTTTTGCTGCACTGATGGCTAAAACTGTTAAAAGCACATTTAGAACATAATTAACAATAAAAGATTAAAAATAATACTAATATTAATATCTTTTACTAATAAAAGATATTTTAAATAATGAAATACAGCACAGCACTCCACACACACTACTGGTCAAAGTCCTGCCTGAATAAAAATGTCTTCACCTACCAGTGGAAAATGACCGGGCGGGGGGAGCAAACTAGACTTCCCATGGAAAGGTGTTCTACAGACTGGGAACAGGCATGGTGAAGGCTTCTCTCCTTCTCCTCTCTTCTTCCCTTAAATGATTCCTTTGCTGTCCCTTAAAGCTGGAAATCTCAAGGCTGGAAATCTCAAGACTCCATTTCAAAAGACTTAAACTGCACTGTTTCTTTCCATTCATTCAAATTTCTCCAGTGCACTTTTCCTTTGGCTTAATGCTAGAAGTTGCTCAACTTCAGCTCCTATCATCCCTCATTGTTTGTCATATGGTTGTGACTGATGGGAACTGCAGTCCAAAATCATTTAGATACATGCCCCCAACCACACTCCAGCAGCCTAAGCATGTGTAATCTGTTCAAACATGATTTTGTGCAGTTTACCCTTGTATGCTTCCGTTAAGGACCATATATACTTACAGCATAGTAAGCAATAATATCTCAACATTTAAAATAGATAGGCTTTTAGATGCTACTACTATGCTGTAGTTGCTACTGCTGTTATTGTTGTTGTTGTGTGCCATCAAGTCATTTCTGATTCATAGCAACCCTAAACAAACCTATCACAAGATTGCTGTTTGTTTGTTTGTTGACAGGATTTGTTCAGAGTGGGTTTATCATTGCCTTCCTCTGTAGTTAGGAGAGTGTAACTTGTCCAAGGTCACCCAGTGGGTTTCCATGGCCTAGCAGGATTAAAACTCTGCTCTCTCAGAGTCCTAATCCAACATTCAAACCACTACAACACACTAGGGCGACTTCCGCACTAGGCGGTTATAGCGCTATGATTCCACTTTCAACCTCCTATGGAATCCTGGGGTTTGCAGTTTCAGGAGGGGCTGACCGACTGCTCCCGTGGAATCATAGCACTATAACAGCCTAGTGCGGAAGTGGCCTAGCTCTCAAATACTACTATAGCTCTTAAAAATGTGTATACCGCTTCATAGCTCTATAAATATAAATCAGACAATGAGGCTCTATAAATATAAATCAGACAATGCAGCAAGGGATAAATATAATAATTTTAATTCAACAATAACAGTTTACACCAGATTCTGATTACTACCAGAATTCTACTTTATGTCTGTCAAGTAATAAACTGTAGGAATCAGAGAAACTGGACCCTCATCAGTATCTCCAATAAAATTATTTGTGGAGCACTGGGTAGGGTAGAGATTCAAGTCTCAGAGGATTCAGAGGACTATCTCCTTCTCTATTCACAATGAGTAAAATTATTTGATATCTAGGCCAGTGGATTGTGTCTCTATTCCTCCTTCTTAAAAGAACCAACCTATAAAAGTGAACAAAGGAGAAGACAGAAGATGCAATGCATATTGAAAGTAAGAGACAGACACAGCAGGTAGAGAGTCAATGACAATGCAGACAAGGAGAGAAAAGAATTTCATAAGAAACGAATCTTCCCTTTTCTATTTCTTTTATTGGAATGCCTTGCAACTTTTTCTTGCTCTCTTACCTGACACTGTAAATTATGCTCAAGCTAACTGTGACACTTTGACAGAACAGATCTCATTGTAATTCTAAGAGATAGTGCTTTCATGACCCCCAAGCTGGAACAACACATGTGAATATACCCTAACAATTCCTCCAGCCATTGTCACTGAAAATCTCCTAACTGTCATTATGAGTGATATAAAACATATAACATTCAGCCACACTTGCCCAAAGGCGACAGACCTAAATTTGTTCCTCTCCTAATAACACCAGGGAAAATAAGGGAATTATTAACAATTTGCTCAGAGTGGTGATTTAGAAATAGTTATTCTGCTGTAGCCTGATGACTCCTCCCACCATATCTTGAAAATGTTACTGTTAGAGACTACAACTCCGGGGGTTGAAAACTTTGGGTTCTTGGATTCAAAAATAACGTTTCCAAACTGTGACTAAAATTGCCAAGCTCCAGTGTATACAATGGTAAATATAAAGGCCAAAGGTTTTCAATAACAGTTTTAGTTCAAAATGTCTTAATCTGATATCCACCTCAAGAACAGTTGAATCTACAGACATCTTAGTGTTTGGAGCTGAATACAAACATTATATTTTTACAGAAACAGGTCACACTAAATTTGAAAGGCCTTTCTGGCACAAGCCACACTAATTAACATTTCAAATTTAGATTTTTAAATGAAAATTTGGTATAATTTGTGAGTCTCTAGACTGCTTATCTGATATCAAATATCTGAGAATTATCTGATTTCAAAATTCACAGAACTGGATTTTGTGGGGAATCATAGGTGGCAAATTTGCTTTAGTATCAGTTAAAATATGTTATTCAAACTTGAATAATTGAAAAGTTGCTTCTGGACTCTCTACGTAGGTCTAGGTCTGACCTAGTAGTATATATAAATCATTGTAATCTACTCAGATATACCAGAACCTTTAGCTACTATTACAGCATGCAATGTCATATCATCTGATGCAAGAAAAATTGATCACACTGAATATATACATTGTGTCTGCCAAAAAGCATTGTATTTGAGTAAATTAATATGAAATTTCTCCCTGTGGCATTTGATCTGCGATAGATTACTGAGACGTAATGCAGCAGCTAACTGGTGCACAAGTGAAGTAGCCTTCAGTACTATGGAATACAGAGAACAAGAACATAAAGTTTAGCCCCATAGAACCAATAAGACAGATATCTAACCTTAACTTAAATTTGAAGGATTGTGATGGGGGCTAGTAAATACAAGGCAAAGACATCAAGATATCTTTCAATTTTAAACAGATATTTGCTCATATTTCTCAAGCACTGAAGTCTACAGTTAGGAGGAATGGTATTCAAGGATGTGAAAGAGTATAAAATAAAAGTGTTAAGTGTTTTGCTTCTTCAAGAGTGGAACAAGAGAAAGAGAGAAGAGATAATTTCCAAACTTCAGCCGCTCTCCACTAAAATAATCTGTCACTATGGAAGGGTGTTCATTTTTTTGTGAGGAATTACTATGCTGGCATTTTCAGATATTAGTATTATTAGTAGTATTATTTCTGGTATCAGCAAACATTAATCCATATGCCAGAGCATTTTTAAAGAAATTGTTACTAGATGTCAATTCACCCATTTGAAAGGTTGGTGTGTTGAAGCTTCTCTACTATATACAAGTTGACATTTGGTTGTGATGAAATTTTTTAAAAAATATTTACAAACATCAGTATCCTAGCAATTATTTTTTATTATCCTGCCAACCATCTAAAATTCCTACCAAAGTTTAGAAAAATTGTTAATAATTCAACTGATCCTGGATTGCAAATTATATATATTTGGGAATAACTTTTGTACTTGGTTTACAGTATTTGCAGGAAGCACTTAAACAAAGGTGGGAATCATGCAATTTATTGATTAAATTGTATGCTTCCATTTGTTTCCACTAACCTGTGTCCATCTGGACATACAACTATTACTTTAAAAATGCATTTCAGTATCCTATGTTGTCTGTACCACACATTAATAGGTAATGCTGTAATTGTGGGAGAAATGAGCAATGCTTTAAAAAGACCACATGAGTGGAGTCGTATTGCTGGATATTGAAATTCTGTCCTGCTGTCTCAGTTTTTTTTAAAGACATTCTTTAAAATTTTACACACCAGCAAAAGCCTATATTACTTTAAACTTAGGGGAAAGGGGTGCATGTTTTTCATCATGGCTTGTGATCTGTTCCATTGGCCAATGGTCCGTTCTAAAATATTCCCCAACTTCTTATTTCTATAGGGAATTTTGCTTGCATGTTACTGCAACATTCCTCCCTCTAACATCTACTACTCTCTTGATTCTTTCTTTTTAGCTTTTATTTGCTGATGTCTGGGTTATTATGAGAAGTTAATGTCAAATTTTCCTCTCTCTCCCCTTCTCCCATCATTAGCATGCTCCCCACCCCACCCCCCTTTTTCATTGTGTATCTACAAAGCTCTGCAGGTTTGGGGAATCAAGCTTACAGAAAATAGGAATTCACAGCTCCACACCTTAGTAGGTAGTAATAGGTACACACTGAAAAACATTATAGAATTGTTGCTTTACAAATTTGCAGTGAAAGTAAGATTTACAAGATTTACAGTTGACAGATCTGAATTCTTTGAGAATTTCCAGAATTCTAGACAGAAAGTCTAACATCAGGGTGAGTAGCACTGGAAAATGAAAAAGTCTGTTGTTGGTTTTTTAAGGTGAAGTGGGTTTAACATCTGGATGTCTATCTTCTTCCATGCCCAACTGGTTGCAAGTCTCTGGCCCTTTTGGCACAGCATTTCTGAAGCAAAAGGGCCCCTTAAGTGTTGAATAAATGTGAGGAGAAGTCCACACGATGCACTCACATTTGCACAATGCTCAAGGGCCTGACGTGGACTGCGCATGCATTTTTTCATTTTCAGCTCAAAGCCAAAAATGTTGCGTGGTCACACATCACTCTGTGGCCCTGCACATACTTATCTTGTGTGCAGAACCTTGGGAGCCGGGCCAGTCACATGTCCTCTCCTCAGTGCAGCCTGGAAGGTCCCAGGCTGCACTGCGAATGGAAGAGGCAGACTGCTCACATGACCAGGAAGCAGCTCTGGAGGAGAAGCAGGAGGGATGCGAGAGCGTTCCTCTGAAGACTTCCTGCGTGAGCCCCGCAGCCCAGCACCGGGAAAAGGTAAGGTGCGAAAAGGGCCTCTGCCTCAGCACAGAGGTGCTTATATGTGTATGTTGCACTTGTGCAATGTTGGAGCATCATAAGGATCATAAGTGAAGAGAGGAGACTCCAGAAATACCTGTTGGATGCATGTAGTTCAGTTCATTGTGCCTCATACCCTTCAACTTTTCACAGATGAAAACTGGGACACATGCCATGCCACATCAGAGTGTGGTCAATATGACAAAAGTTATTAATAAGGAAGAAAACACAAGCTAGAAGAGGCTGTAGAAGTTTTCTTCTACTGGGAAAGGAAAAAATCTGCTCTCTCTTTCCTCTTCCCTGACTCCTCGACTTAATTGAGTGCAAGCTACTGTTTCACTTTGAACTCAGTCTGCAGTAACTAAAGTAAGCTGAGGACAAAGGGGGAAAGTGGACAGAAGACCAAGAACTTGGGGCATATTGAAGCAGCTGAAAAAGTGGGACAATGGAGGATTGTCCCTGCCAAACTGAGACTGTTGGAGGAGCAAGATAAGGAGTATCTGCAGCAAGATAATGGCCATTTCCACACGGGGTATTTAAAACGGTGCAATGCGCCCTCCACGGAGGATGTCTGCACCTTGGAGAGGACTGGGTTCAGACTACTTACTGTAGATGCGCACCTCAGTCTGCTCCGGAATGACCCCAAGTCTTCCTCCAGCATACTTTTGAAAGACCTGATTTTTCTGTTCTTTCAAAAGCACAGAGCGCGCCACTGCAAGCCTGCTCCCTTGTGCAGATTCGCACCAATGTGAGTCTGCAATCTGCCGAGGGAGGGCTTTAGGCTGGCGAACTTCACCGGTTGGTTGAGACCCACAACCAACCAGAAGCCGCCATTTTGGACGCCGGAGCAGTGCGGAGCGACAACCACGCACTGCTCCTCCTCACCCTGGACTGGACCGGACCACCAGAAGATCCAGTAAGTAGAGGTGCGGGGCAATTCCCTCACCCCGTGCGGAAACGGCCAATGTGTATGTGCCAGTGTCAAAAGTCATAAGCCTTATTGTTGTACAAAATCAGAAAACAGTGACACAGAACCCAGAAAAAGTCTCTCACAGTGTTGGCAGTGAGCCTTCCACAAGCCTCAACAGAGAAATATCCACATATTATACGTGCAGTCAATAAAGCCATGTGAGATGCAAACTTTAGGCAGGAACTTCTATAGTTGTTAATGCATCTTGCCACCCGTCAGACTGTCAAAGAAGCCTTTGCCTTTTTTCACCCTAGTTCTGCATTGTCATGTTACCTGGTTAGCCAAGTTTTGCCCAAATTCTGGGCCCCTTGCCCTCATGTATGTTTTTACAATCAGATGACCAAAAAGATATTTTGAGAAGCCATGTTTGGGAAGCTCACTTCCCAAATATTACCTTCTCTGCTTCTGTGACATCACAAGGACATGGCCTCATGACATTAGAAATAGATGCCCTTGTGAAATGGAAAGAACTAAACTCCTGAAATCCTGAAGTCTCAGAGAATGCTGTGACACTGATCTGGCAACCCTAACAAGGTCTGACAAGAAATTGCCTGGGATAATCACCAATAAGTAGCAGGAAATATATAAGAGAACCACGTAAAGGCCTCACTTAGGCCCTTTCTGCAACTCACCTTTTTCCAGAGCTGGGGTACGGGGATCGCGCGAGCAGCATCTAGTGAGAGGCTCACACGTCCCAGTTCCTTCAGTTCCGCAACTGCTGCCTGCTCGTGAGAGAGCCCCTCCTCTTCCTTCCACAGTGCAGCCTGGGACTCTCCCAGGCTGCACTGGGGCAGGAAGCATGAACTCTGTGGCTCTGGAGGTCCACAGGCATGGCAAGTACGCACGGGGCCCCAGAGTGGCTCGCAGTTGAAAATGAAATAGTGCATGATAGGCACCTGCCAGGCCCTAGAGCATTGCGTGATTGTGAATGCATCGTGTGGACCACTTCTCACAGTCGCGTGATGCTCCAGGGGCCCTTTCACATGGCAAATGCCATGAGAAAAGGGCTTTAAGTAGTGCAGGTCATGGAAGACTTCCCAGTAACAACAAGAGCTGAACCAATGAACTTGAACAAAACTCACCTGTATCCTCCTTCTCAAACACTTTCTCAAACACTGTGCACTTTTTTATTGCAGAACTCAAGTCAATATGGTTTTCTCATTTTCACTGAAAACCTTGATGACAGCAAAGAGACTTGAAAATTTGTTGGGTCAATTTAGTCTTCCTGCACCAAAGTCATTGTTGTTGTCATGCCGCTTACTTTTGTCATACTGCTGCTCTCAAATAACTGTGTGGTTTGGAGGGATGCCTGTCAAATTCTGTGATTGTAAAATCTGGTGCATGCATCATCAAAGTGGTCTGAATTACATAAAATGGAAGAAAAAAATATTTTCAGATGTTTTATTTGTGTGCAAAAGAGACACTCTTTGACTGAAGCAGGTTCATAAGACCATCTACGCAAACCTTTAAAAGTGTATGGATTGTATTTGCCTAGGGTCTGAACACACACTACTGGAAAACATGTAAAACACACAATGCTACTTCCCATTCCCTAGCGGTGCATTAGCTTCATGCATTGTGAAAGTTTGCAAAGAGATAAAAGTTTTATCATTTAGAATTTAAAATTTAGTATCTCAACTGTGATGAGTGCAAACCCTTTAGTAGCGGGAGTACTGACTTTTTTTTTTTTACAAAGTGAGTTTCCATCCTCACAAAGGAATGGAATACAATCCACTTCTGACTCCTGGACCATTCTCTGGAGAACAGAGGCTTCTAAAAATAAAATACAGAAGTTAGGAGACGAACAGACAGAAGCATAGCTGCTGGCAACAGTGAGAAAAAGCAAAAAGCACAATAACAAAGCTTGGGCAGTTGTCTCCAGATAACAACTGGGCTGGGGTGGCGAATTTATTTCGATGCATGACTTACTGCTCCTTGGGATGGGGCAGCAGAAAAATATGTAGACCACAGCTCCCAGAATCCTCTAGGCAGCACCACCACTGACCATGCTGGTAGGGAGATTCATTGTTTGCTCGTTTTTATCTATAAAGTGTCCATTGCCAAACTCTGGCCCTTTCTGCAGCTTACCTTCTCACGCTGCTGGAATGTGGGCCTTGTGTGAAAAGCCTGGGCAGGCAGACTCTCGCAAGCTTCCTGCTTCCCTGTTGCTTGGGCTCCGCAGCTCCTTCCTGCTCACGCGAGAGTCCCACCCATGCCCCGCCCCACCCTTTCCTTCCGCAGTGCAGCCTGGGAGTTGTAGGCTGCAATGAGGAGAGGACACGCGACAGGCCCAGCTCCAGAGGCTTCGCACTGTAGGTGAGTGCAGCCCAGACCCGTGAGCCTTGCACAAGCCCAGTTTATGCATTTCCGCACTAGACCGTTATAGTGCCTGGCCCCTCCGTAAACTGAAAACCCCAGGATTCCATAGGATGTTGAAAGTGGAATAATCACGCTATAACTGTCTAGTGCAGAAATGGCCTTATTTTCGGTTAAAGAAAAATGCGTATTTGCTGCACTTGCAGGCCTTGAGTGTGGCGGAAATGGGATTGCATCATGCAGACCACTGCTGACATTTACGCAACACTCAAGGAGCCCTTTTGCTTGTAAACTGCCATGCGAAAAGGGCCTCTGTCTTAGGAGGGGCCAAACTCTTCAAGATAAGGTTGAGCACATCTAGCAGTGTGTGCTTTGCACATGTGCCTGCACAGTGTTACTTGTAGAAGCCACAGATACAGAAGTGAAAGGTGAGACACCTCTGTCTCCCCATCACCACCTTTTCTTCTTCTCCCTGAAAAATAAATGGAATTATAGACATTTGTTGATGAGGGATATTATTGTTATTGTTATTGTTATTATGTATCCAGGAACTGTATAAATTTGCTTCAGGGACTGAATCCATCCTGAGGTCCGCTAGATATTTAGACTCCGGACTTACGCATGAAATAATTAGAAGATGGATCAATTAACATACCAATTTTGACCATTAGCACACAATTAAGCTGAACATACCAACTTTCCTCATCTCTGCCATTGACTTGGAATCTGATCCCACAGCTTGGAGAAGCATCTGGAAGGCAAACGAAATACAAAAGGCACAATCCATCCAGAAGTTCACCAGCATAATTCCCATTGCAAATAAAGACAGTGATTCCCATGAATCATGGGCAGCCACTCCCACTGTGGTATGGGCAGGAAAAGTTCACAGTGGATTTTACCCAAAGGTAGCCAAGGACCCAGACCATAGAAAAATACTATTTTGACAGTTCCCAAAATTCCCCTGGTGACATGGTCAATGGCTGTGCTGCCTGGGAGAGTTTCACAACTATAGTCAAAAAAGTAACTTTTCCAGGTATTTCACAGGACCTGTAAAGAAGTACAGACATAACTATGTGCTCCAATGGAGATAAGTCCTTCCACCCCTTTGCATCTAAAGGATGAAAAACTGGTTTAATGAGAAAGTTAGTTTGTACCCAGATCCTTGAAAAGCCATATTGCCAAATGTTTAAAGAGCTATAAAACATTTCGTTTTGGAAAGGAGCCATGGGCTAAATCTTTGAAGTGAAATGGACTTTCTGATAGAGTTTAAGTCCCTTGGCTTCATTATGGCAGGATTTGAGCTCGTTTACTAGCCCTGGAAAGTTACCATTTAAAGTGATCTCTAAAAGAAGAAGAACAAAAGGAAAGGAAAGGAAAGGAAAAGGGAAAAGGGAAAAGGGAAAAGGGAAAAGGGAAAGCTTTTGTTAAAGTGAGGGAATTCATCCAGGTAGGTAATTGCTCTTAGCTTAAAAAAAAAAAAAAGGAAACGAAAACAAAGAATATCAAGACAAATCTTCAGAGGAAATTAAGAATGTTATTACCACACATTTCCTAACTGATGGGTTTTGGTATCCTACTCTCATGAGAAACTGAAACAGTCATGCATAGGCACTCTGGATAACTGAGATGGCCACAGTGGAAAAGGAATAGACAATGCTCTGTCAAGTTTCCCTGGTGCACATTGTAGTAGAAGTGCCTAAAACAGCAAAAGCAAAGCTGCTCCTACTTAGAGAGCAAGTTGTTTCATTTTATACTTAATAGGTTTACATTGAACAGAAAAAAAATGAAGACGCTTGCCAATTGTTTCCATTTAAAAAATGAGATCAAGTTTCCAATGAAAACAGGCGCCAGCTCTCTAGCATTAAAAAGCTTGCTTGCATGTTTAAATAAAATGAAAGCTTATGTTTTGGCAGAATTGTGATTTTAAAAATAGTGACTATGAATACAGATGAAATTCAACTGCATATATATGAATAGCACCCAAATGGTAAAGTCACCTTGCACTTGTCTACTAAAAACTAGGTCTTGAAAACCAAAAAGGGTTCCCTCGGTAAAATTAAAGAGCAAATCATTCTACCTTTGTATTAAAGTTATATGTTAAAGAGGTGAAATAGTAATTTTTCTACAAACTGTGTATTGCAATTTATCTGTACTTAATGATATATCACAGAGCGATATGGAAAATGTTCAAAAATGCAGTTTAGAGAGCCAGCCAGATTTGCTAAAATCCACAATTGTTGCACATGAGCTGAGAGCATGCTAGGGAACAAGGTTACTGTCAAGGCCACACTCACTTATGGACAGATCTTGGAAAAGGAGATTGTGAATTATGACTTCTAGAATCCAGGGCTAGATAATAAAAGATTTGGACAACTGTTACTAGTAATATTAGGTTGAACTGAAAAAAGTTGTAAGAAAGAAGTTCTAAATCTAATTGCCTTAATTGGATTGAGATTTTAATGTTTGGAAGATAACAAGTTCTTGAGAAAACCTTATTTTTCAAGCTAAGCAAACACTCCAAGGCCTAAATCCAAACATTAGTCCCAACTAGAATAAAATCAGGTAGACTTGGAGGAGGTCTAGGTCTATCTTTTGTGTTAAACTGTACAGTTGTGCAGAACTGCAGATTAGTACATGAGATCATTGTGGGGTATATTTTTCTCTTCTCATTCTTACTAGACCAGAAATATAACAAAACCAGTATCTCTGACCAGTCATCAGTGTTTATACCTTTATTTCAAAAGGAATTTAAAATTCCAAAAATACAAAGAATAGTGATGAGAAAATATTAGCCACAACTTTCAGAAGTGGGATCATTTGTTTTCTAGATAGATTCCAAGATCTATCAAAAAGTTTTAGAATTGACCTGATGGTTTCCATATCAGTGCTTAAATCCATAAAATGTTCAACACATTGTACAATATCCCTGATGCCAAAAAAAAAAAAAAAATTCCTTGGCAAGGTAAATGGAAATTGAAGCTTTTAATAAAAATGACAACAGTGCCAAAAATCTCAAATGCAGCCCTATAACGTCTTTACACTTGTCCTTTAAAAATATAAAGTTGGGAACATTGCAGGATGGGGATTTTCCCCTATTCTGATTGATCTGGAAGTCCAGTTAACAAGTGTCTAGATTAGTTCCTCATATTTTTCTGAAGAACAGTATATGGAACCTCTTAAAATAAAAATAGGTTCTTGTCAAACAATTTTAACAAATGAAAATGGCATGCCCATTATGCTGGTTTTCCAGACATACATCAACTTCTGTTGAACGTATGCTCGGAAGAAGGCTTGAACTGTTTATTCTCCAGTTTACATTGTGAGATCAAAGTGCTATGAGCAGGAAGGTGTCTGGTATCTAAGATACACTTTCTTTATTATGATATTATGATATTTAAATGTCTTTATAAGGCTTTCAGAAGAGCAGTAAGTCTTCTTGGGTTTTATTAACTGTCAGAGGATGTTCTGTAAAGGCCTGGGGTATTTTCTTTTTCCTGTCTAAAACAAGATGGGATAGAAGCAGAAATGACAACATCCCTGAACAACTTGAGAGTGTTCTCCAGAATCTTATACATCATGGAGTCCTCAAGAGTCCATATGAGCTGAAGATTGTTTCATCCTGGAAACAGTATTACAACTTCCATCTTGAATTCTGCCAAAGTGGTGACATTGGTAATGGCCATACTGGCTGGGGAATTCTGGGAGCTGTAGTCCCCCAAAAAGTAACTGTTCCAAGCTCTGTTTTGATGCTTTCAAAAAGCAGTAATTAGCTCTCACATTAATTTCACTGAGAAAGTATTTCACTTCCGTACTATCTGAAATGCCACTGAAAGAAAAAGTAAAATAGTTCAGTTCCTTTCAGTGCTGTCTCCAAGCTGAGATGAAAGATTGAGGCTATTCTATATTCCTTAAGTAAGAGATTTTTGGAGATAATGGTGGTCTGCTTCTTGGATATCTTGGAGATCCAGCTTTTTTGATAGCTAATTTGTTGTTTTTGAAACCTTGCTCACTAATCAAGCTCACAAGAAAATGCTATATAGGAGACTCGGGGCCTAAAACATGCATGATGCTATTTACATATTTAGCAACAGCATTATTTTTAAGACCTTTGATAACAAAAGCAAGTTTTTACGAATATGGAAACTATTGATCCAAGCCTGGACAACTGCCAGGAGACCATCAACTTCATTCAGAATTCAAAAGTTGAAAAAAAATCTCAAGATACAAAATTTCAGATCTTTCCCTAAATATGGACCTTTCTTCTCCTCTCTTCTCCTCTCTTCCCCTCCCCTTTTCCTTTTTATGAATCCTTATTCAAAAGTGAAACATTTGTTCAGTTCAGGAAGATTCTCTCTAGAGAAGGAAATAATTTTATCAGTGAGACTCCCTGGTGATCCGGTAGACTTGGAACTGCTCTTAATCAGCCTTTTTGACATGGCAGCTTGAATAGCACTTCCCATGATGCTTTGTGTGTCTAGCTTAATTCTTTCCTTTTGAACTCACCATGACTTGTAAGTGTCTTTTTTTCTCTTTGTATGTCTGAAGTTATCCCTCTATTAACTTTAATTGGAAAGGTACCTTTTGTTCCCCCAGAGTAGTCATGCACTGAGCACTGAACTCCCTAGGTTTAAATTTCTGGGGTAGCAAGAGTTCAGTTTTCTGGTAACTCCAAAAAAAAAAAAAAAAATCCTTGCTGATAGATATGATAACTTTAACATTTCTGATTTTTTTTAAAGGAACATTATCACAAGGCAAAAGTGTCCCATCAATATAAATTTGCAAATATATAGAATTTTAGACTTTAAGATGAAGGAGGTTCAGAAGGAAACAGAACACACTCACATCATGAGCTTCTCATTTACTGCGGTTCTTTTTCCTCATTGCATATAATCTGTGCATTTTCCATTTGCGATTAATTTTATTTTTAAAAAGTTCAAAAGATTGCCTTTCTTATCAGAGTGCAATTTTAGGACTCCTCCTGCTCCCCCTCCCTTTAGTAATGCTGAACAACTAACAAGACTGATTTTGAACATGTCTTGTTAACTTGTTCTGATTTTCTATATGCTATTATCCCATGTCAAAATAGTGCGGTAGTTCCAGATGAGACTTTTATCCTGCAATAAGCCTGACTCAAACACAGAATTTTACAGGCAACCCAAACATTCTTATCTTCCATTTGTTACAAAGGAAAGAAAGGAACACAGAACCTGAGTCACAAAACCAGCCGAAAGCAAACACACACACAGAGTCAGGAAATAAATAAATAAATAAATAAGTCATAAGCAAATATTAAAATGGTACAATAGATCTACCAATCAATCAATAAACC
This sequence comes from Iguana delicatissima, assembly GCA_948472985.1. Taxonomy (NCBI): domain Eukaryota; kingdom Metazoa; phylum Chordata; class Lepidosauria; order Squamata; family Iguanidae; genus Iguana; species Iguana delicatissima. The sequence goes on from CAOKZL010003139.1 coordinate 133,191, forward strand.
ATATATAAAAAGTACATATCCCAAACAATTAGTTAGCAATGTATGTGAAAATGCATTGGACATGAATCTTTAATTGGAAAAGGCTGAGGTCCATGATTCTAAACAAGCCTTCAATAAAATAAGGTCCAGATATATTTCAATGTTATTGTCATTTTCGTTGTCATCTTCTCCAGTGGCTGTGAGTAGTGAAGGGAAAAGACATGTTTATTCTTTTCTGTAAGCCATTCTACAGTAGTATGCTTGGCTCAGTCTGCTGGGAAGAACCAGAAAATTAAAAGAACTTTATGATGCAGGACACCGAAGATCATAATGCTGAAACATGTCTGACCCTTGTTTCATTGAAGGCTTGTTTACATTCATAGTCATCAATCTTCTTCCAGTTAAACACTCAAGCCCAATTGACCTTCATATTTATTGTTTCAAGTTCTTTTTCATAGAATCATAAAATTCAAAGAGACCACAAAGGGCAAAGAGTACAATCCCATGCCATGCAGGAATACACCATCAAAACATTCCCAACAGACAGCCACCCAGACTCTGTTTAAAAACCTCTGAAAAAGGAGATTCTACCACACTCCAAGACAGCACATTCCACTGCTCTCATTGTCAGGAAGTTCTTCCTAATGTTTAGATGGAATCGCTTTTCCTGAAGTTTGAAGCCACTGCTCCATGTCCTAGTCTCTGGAGCAGGAGAAAACAGGCTTGCTCCATCCTCCCTTCAAATATTTAAACATAAATATCATGTCACCCCATAATCTTCTCATCTTCAGGCTAAACGTACCCAGCTCCTAAGCGTGTTCTCATAGGGTATAGTTTCCAGGTCTTCTACCATTTTGGGCACTCTCCTCTGGACACATTACAGCTTGTTAATATCCTTTCTGAACTGTAAACTTCCAGAACTGGGCACAGTATTCCAGGTGCGGTCTGATCAAAGCAGAATAGATTGGTACCATCACTTCCTTGACCTAGACAATATACTCCTATTTGTGCAGCCCAGACTCATATTGGCCTTTCTGGCTGCTACATCATACTGCTGACACATGTTCACCATTTGATTTACTGAGGCCATTTCCGCACTAGCCTGTTATAGCACGATGATTCCACTTTCAACATCCTCTGGAATCCTGGGGATTGCAGTTTCAGGAGGGGCTGGCTGGCCCCTTCCGAAACTGCAAACCCCAGGATTCCAGAGGATGTTGAAAGTGGAATCATCGCGCTATAACAGGCTAGTGCAGAAATGAGTTAAGATTCCTAGCTCCCTTTCACATGGACTGTGGTCATGCCAGGTGTCACCCACCCTTTACCTGTGCATTGCATCTCTTCTGCCCAAGTGTAGTACCTTACACTTCCTCCTGTTGAATTTCAGTGTGTTAGTTTTGGCCCAGCTCTCTAATCTCTTAAGATCATTTTGAATTCTGATCCTGTTCTCGGGGGTATTAGCTACCCCACGTAATTTGATGTCATCTGCAAATTTGATAAGAATGCCCTCTATTCCCTCACCCAAATAATTGATAAAGATCTTGAATAGCACTGGGCCCAAGATAGAACCCTGTGGTGCCCCACTAGTCACTTCTCTCCAGGATGAAGAGGAGCCATTGGTGAGCACCCTTTGGGTTCAGTCAGTTCACCAGATATAAATCCCGCTAAATAATAGCATTGTCTAGCCAACATTTTACTAGATTGTTCACAAATAATTTCATGGAGGACCATGTTAAAAGCATTACTGAAGTCAAGATATACTATGTCCACCCTGCATCTACCAAGGTAGTAACTCTATCAAAAGAGAGAGAGAGAGAGAATGAGAAAGAGAGAGAGAGAGAGAATGAGAAAGAGAGATAGGGAGGGAGAGAGAGAGAAGATTAGTCCGGCATGACTTGTTTTTGAGAAACCCGTGTTGACTCTTAGTGATCACAGCATCCCCTTCTAAGTGTTTACAGACTATTTGTTTAATTACCTGCTCTAGAATCTTACCCAGTATCGATATCAGGCTGACTGGATGGTAATTGTTTTGGTCCTCTTTTTTTACCCTTTTTGAAGATGGGGACAATATTTACCATCTTCCAGCCTGCTGAGATTTCTCCCATTCTTCAGGAATTCTCAAAGAGTATTGCCAAGGGTTCTGAGATTACTTCTGATAGTTCTTTTAATACCCTTGGATGTAGTTCATCTGGCCCTGGAGATTTGAATTCATTTAGAGTAGCCAGCTAATCCTGTACTACCTCCTTACCTATGCTGTGCTGCATTTCTCCTACCACATCATCTGCTTCATTTTTCCCAGGTAGAACATTGTTTTCTTTTTGGGAGAAGACTGAGGCAAAGAAGATATTGAGTATTTCTGCCTTATGTCTGTCTCCTGTTAGCATTTCGTCATCCTTTCCATGCAGAGACCCTGCCATTTCCTTGTTCTTCCTTTTGCTATGGATACACACACAACCTTCTTATTGCTCATAACCTCTCTAGCAAGCCTGAGCTCATTCTGCATTTTAGCTTTTCTGGCTTTCTCCCTACACTTGCTGGCTATTTGTTTGAATTCCTCTTTGGTGATTTCCCCCTTTTTCCACTTCTTGTCCATTTCCCTTTTAAATATTAGCTGTACCAAAAGTTCTTTAGATATCCATCCCAGATTCTTTGGACACCTGCAATTTTTCCTCCTCATTGGAATTGTTAGAAATTGTAACTTCAATGTCTCACTTTAAAGAAATTGCCATCCATGATGAACTCCATTCTCAAGTATCCTTGACCATGGGATCACTCCCATTTCCCCAAATATACTGAAATCAGCTTTCTTAAAAACTAGAATGCATGCCTGACAATGTTTTCTTCTGTATAATAAACTCTAGGAGAACATGGTCACTTCCACCTAAGGATCCTGCTGCCTCCACCCGTTAACAAGGTAATCATTGTTAGTCAAGATCAGATCTAAAACAGCTGCCCCCCTTGTTGCAAGGCAAGTGAGAAATTTGGACCTGATACTCTCAGCAGAGTTTGACTTACAATAAATATCAAGGTAGTTGAAATTTCCCATTACTACTATATCCTTCCTGAATATTTTGTTATCTCTTTTAGGAAGCCATCATCCAAGTCCTCAGTCTGGCTTGGAGGTCTGTAGTAGACCCCTACAATGACATCACTGTTGTTTTTCTCCCCCTTAATTTTTACCCAGATTCTCTCAACCTGGCTTCCACGATTCAAGTCGTGGATCTCTTCACAGGTGTATCTTCCATTTGTATCATTCACATGTTTCCCCCTCACTTTTCCATCATTTTTCCTATCACTCAGTCTTTAAGAAGGGAAAGTAAAGATGGCTCTGCAATGTCTTTTGGCTGGCCATGCCCTCTAGTAGTCAGTGTGGGTTTGTGGCATCATAAGCCTGTGTTAAATAGTATGGGAGTAAGGTGCTTGGAGGCAATGGAGAGCAGGAAACAGGGCTTCACCATACTCTAACACTTTTCTGATCTAAATTCACCTTTTCCTGATGCTGATTTTTGGCAGGCATACTTACATATATTAGCATGTACCACACACTTTGCACTTTAACTTGCTCCAATTTAGATATCTCTATTGCAATACTATTCGAACAGCATTGCAATTACACATCTCAGCTAAATCATGCATTTTTAAAAAATGCAATAGAGAAAATGGAAGAATTAGTTGGTTTCCATTATCAAAAATCTATTGCAGATTTTTTTTTATGGAGGTTCCACTCTAATATTAGAGATGATTCCAAGAATATGATGAAAATGGAACAAGGGAGCATTTTGAACATTCAAACATGTGGTCAGAACTGTAGTCTTCACATGATTCAAGCCCAAGAATCTGCGATAGGTCACTCAAACATGGAAATCACTGGCTGTGATTGGGTGACAGGATAAGACAAGGAACTGCAGGAGCCTTGGCCTATTGGTTACAAATAATAATAATAATAATAATAATAATAATAATAATAATAAAATTTATTTCTATCCCGCCTCTCCCAAATGGATCGAGGCTGCATTACAAAACATATAAATATTAAAATATCAAAATGTAGTCCACCCTCCCCACTCACCAACCCTACCATCCCCCCAACACACCAACTATTAAAACAGATTAAAATAAAATTAAAACTAAAAGTTAAAAACAAAACAATTAAAAACAATTAAAAACAAAGGGACAATTGATGAGAGGCAGTGGAACACTAGTCTGGGAAGGCCTGTCGGAAGAGAACAGTCTTGACTGCTTTTTTAAAGCAGTCAAGACTGGTAATGTGCCGGGTCTCCTCCGGCAGGCCATTCCATAACCTGGGAGCGACTGAAGAAAAGATCCTCTGGGTAACCGCAGCCAACCTCGTTCTGATTGGCTGCAGTAGATTCCTCCCAGAGGACCTTAATGTGCGGGGCGGATTATATGGGAGAAGGCGATCCCGCAAGTAGGCTGGCCCCAAGCCATGAAGGGCTTTAAAGGTAAAAACCAACACCTTGTACTGTGCCCGGAAACTAATAGGCAGCCAGTGTAAAGACTTCAATATAGGTGTTATGTGGTCAGTTTTAGATCTTCCGGTGACCAACCTGGCTGCCATATTCTGAATTAATTGAAGTTTCCGGACTAAGCACATGGGTAGCCCTATGTAGAGCGCATTGCAGAAGTCAAGCCGTGAAGTTACCAGCGCATGTACCACTGTTTTTAGGTGTTCCAAGTCCAGGAAGGGGCGCAGCTGGCGTATCAGCCGAAGCTGATAGCAGGCGCTCCTGGCTGCCGCATCAATTTGAGCTGTCATCTGAAGCGCTGAGTCCAAGAGCACCCCCAAGCTGCGGACACAGTCTTTCAGGGGAAGTGTGACCCCGTCTAGAACTGGTTGACAAACCTCCATACCTGGGCTAGGGCCCTTGACAGCAAGTACCTCCGTCTTATCTGGATTCAGCTTCAGTCTGTTTTTCCTCATCCAGTCCATTACTGCTTCAAGGCATTCATTTAGAGGCGAGATGCCACCCTTAGTCGATGCTATTATCCGAGGCATGGAGAGATATATCTGGGTGTCATCAGCATACTGATAGCACCTTGCTCCATGCCTCCTGATGATCTCTCCCAGCGGTCTCATGTAGATGTTAAATAGCATTGGGGACAGGACGGCGCCCTGAGGGACACCAGATTTAAGCTCTTTTTTCGAGGAGCAGCTGTCCCCAAGCATCACCATCTGGTATCTACCCGAGAGATAGGACCGGAACCACTGAAGTGCAGTGCCCGCGATCCCCAGCCCTCTCAGGCGTTCCAGAAGGATACCATGGTCTATGGTATCGAAAGCCGCTGAGAGGTCCAAGAGTACCAGCAGGGTCACACTTCCCCTGTCGATACCCAGACGTAGATCATCCACTAAGGCGACCATGGCAGTCTCGACTCCATATCCTGCCCTGAAGCCAGGTTGAAATGGATCTAGATAATCTGTTTCATCCAAGACAGCTTGGAGTTGAAGGGCAACAGCCCTCTCGATCACCTTGCTTAAAAATGGAAGATGGGAAACTGGTCTGTAATTATTCATATCCAGGGGATCTAGGGAGGGCTTTTTTAGAAGCGGACGTATAATTGCTTCTTTTAAACAAGCTGGAAAATTGCCCTCCTTGAAGGATGCATTAATAACATATCTTAAGTGTGTCTTAATCGCAACTCCTCCCTGGACAACCAGCCATGAAGGGCAGGGATCAAGAGGGCAAGTTGTCCTCCTTACCTTTCCAAGGAGCTTGTCTACGTCCTCGGTACTCACTGACTGAAACTGATCCAGTATAATCCTATTCACGGAGTTGCCGGACACTTCATTTGTAACCTCTGCTATAACACCGGCATCCAAATCGGCTCTTATCTGAGAGATTTTATCTGCGAAATGATTATTCAAAACATCACAGCAAGCTACATTAGGTTCTAACAACGAGTTCAGGGGAGTGGATAACTGAGTCAAATCCCTTACCACCCTGAACAGTTCTGCTGGATGAGAAATCGCAGACGCAATACGTGCAGAGAAGAAAGTCTTCTTCGCTGCATCTATTGCCACTCCATAGGAATAAAGGAATTCTCTATAGCATGTCCTGTCAGATAAGAGTCGAGATTTCCGCCAGTTGCGCTCTAGTCGTTGTCCAGCCTGCTTCATATTCCTAAGTTCTACTGTATACCGGGGATTTCGGTTTAAAGCAGGCTGGAAAGGACGCTTGGGAGCAATCGTGTCGATAGCCCTGGTAAGATCACAATTCCAGGTATTAACCAGGGCTTCGACAGGATCACCAGCGATACCAACCATAAAACCCTCAAGGGCTTTCTGGAATCCAATAGGTTCCATTAACCTTCGAGGGCGGACCATTCTAATAGGTCCACCACCCCTGCAGGGCCGGATAGCAGCCATTAGTCTAACCCTGACCAGGAAATGATCCGTCCATGACAAGGTGGTAGCATTTATTATCTCCACCCACGGCTGTACCTGTTCCGTACTAAAGACCGCATCAAGGGCATGACCGGCACAATGTGTTGGCCCAGAGGCTAATTGGGATAGGCCCATGTTTGTCATGGATGCCATGAACTCCTGAGCTGCACCTGTCAAACTGGTCTCAAATGGGATGTTGAAGTCACCCAGAACCAGAAGTCTGGGCGACTCCAACACCAACTCCGACACCAGCTCTGTCAGCTCGGCTAGGGAGTCTGATAGGCAGCGGGGTGGTCGGTACACTAACAGAATCCCCAGACTATCCCTTGCCTTCAGGCTCAGGTATATACACTCAAAGTGGTCTGTTTTCCGGACAGGAATCCTGGTCAGTATAAGATTGTCTTTGTAAACCAAGGCTACTCCGCCCCCCGCCCACTTCCCCTTACCTGCTCACTAACAGAGTATCCGGCTGGCAAGGCCTGGACCCAGGTTGTAGCACTATCGTCTTCCAGCCAGGTCTCTGTAAAGCATGCCAGGTCAGCGTCTTCATCTTTTAAAAGGTCATGGATAATATGCGTTTTCTTTTTCATTGACCTGACATTGCATAGGAGCAAGGAAAGGTTCTGTGGGTGGTTTGGTTCGCTCTCCAGACACCTTGGGGTAGCAGGGCGAACGGAAGGTGGGATAGGTATTAAACATCTATCTCTCCTTCCCCTGTAACGACATTTCGCCATGCTATCACCATATCTCCCTTTGCCCCACACAGTACTTATTGTCGCTCCCCATTGTTCATCCATTACATTCAGCCGCCCCTCATCAGAAGAAATATCCCATACTTACCCACACACCCCCACTCCTACTTCCCCTTCCTTCCTCCCTCTCCTAATTATAAGGCCAGGCAGGAGGGTGTGGCCAGCAAAAAAAAAAAAAAAAAGAGTGTCTATTACAGTATAGAAGACTGCATTGCAAGTAAGAATATTGTCTTTAACATTGTTACATGATATGTGTGTGTGTGTACATGCACATGTGTGTGTGTGTATAATATGAAAATGTAGGAAAGAAATGCACCAGCAAGATTCACTCACAAAGTAAAGAGCTGAAAGTTACTGTTTCAAAAGCAATGGCCAGCATTAATGTGCTACTTAAAAACAAAAACTAAACAGAATTCTAAGGTCTAGTGCTCTTCCACATTGTTTTGTTGTTATTGTAAAAAAAAATTTATAGGTTGTTTTAGCTTTGTTTCTCAGGTTTTCTGGGAGAAGCAAACCAGAAACAAAAAAGCAAACACATGTGGATAACTTGGTAGACAAACCATGGAAGAAAATTCTGTGTCCACACTATGGCTGAGCTGCATCAGAGGCTATGATGCATAACTTTACAGTGACAGAGCTACATTGCTAACAGATATGTAACTATTCTAGTGAACTGCAAAGATGTACAATATGGACCACACAACATGGCCCACCACACAGCGGGGTGGCACATTGCATAATGGTGCACAAGACAATATTTTAAATAGGCTGAAAATCAGGATACGTTGTGGCCATGCTGCTAGGTTTGCTTACACAGTGGTCCTGTCACCACAGCTACATCTCCACTCTACTTCTGAAAACATGGACACTGCACAACAGCACAATTCAACTTGTAAGTTGGGACGTGTTGCACATTGGGACCTGTTATGCATTGGGACCATTGTGCAATGCCCACACTGCTGGATCAGTTTGCACAACATTCCAATAATCTATCTCCTCTCACCCCCTGAAAATATGAACATTGTGCAACAGTGCAGTTCAGCTTAACATGATTGAAAGCCAGTTTACAATGACATAACTTCCCAACAGGATACCAGCCTACACAATCACAGCACTACCACTGATAGCATTTCACCTGATTCCATCCTATAGAAGTTTGGGATTTGTGAATTACTTGGAATTCACTTCAGAGAGTTCTAATGCTGCAGATCAGGAGGCCCACTACTTCTAAGTACTTTACCAAACTACAAATCCCAAGATTCCATAAGATAGATCTATGGCAGCTAGACTCCTACAAGTGTGTAGTATGGTTTATCCTGTAGCTTGTCTAGCCACAGCCATGGCCAGCAGAAGCAATCCAATAGCATGCACTAACACATGATTTTCATATGACAAACCAGAGTTTCTGCAGTTTCTGAACTGGTTGTGCCATCCAAAGCTGGTATGTCTGTGTATCTGTGTACTTTCACTGGGATCCCTTGAACTGAAAGTTTGAGGCACAGACCCACTACTACCAGTCAGACTAGGCAAGGAGATGCTTTAACATTTTGTTACACTTTTAATACAAGAAATTCCATCCATGATGATGCATGGACTCATCCTCATCAACGTTGTTGTATTTTACAAAATCTAATTAATGTATGTTCGTGAGTACTTGAAGAATATTCTGAAATATTAACTATGCTGATCCATATGTTTGCAGTTTCTCGTCAGATGCTCAAAATCAGTTTTCAGGTCCATTTCATTTATTTGGTACCTTGACTCAAATCACAGTACCATCATATCTTCACTTTTAAAGTAGATGTGATTTCTGACCGTGAACAGCTCAATAGTACACCTTTATAGATAAATGGCTTAAGAGTCAGTTTGAAACAGTGTGATCCCTATCACATTCGGCAAGTCACATACATAAACATATCCCTGCAGTAGTATGTGACAATACAATATGAAGTCTAGGCAAACATCTCAGACAGAAAAAAAAAAACCTCACCTTTCCATTCCCTGTAAAATATACCCTTTCATTTGGCATTGCCCTCACTCGACTTGTTTTAGGAGCATCATTACATAGCCAAATGTGTTTGTGTGCCCTCTCTCAGACTGCCTTAATGACCTGAAGGGGATCCATGTGGGCAGAAACACTGCTGAAAGTTTTAGGACCCGTCCCCAAAAGACACATGCCTTTGACATACACACAATGAGTACACACATCAACAGGAAGGAAGTACACATGCATAAATGCTAAGGGAATAGGTGAGGAAGCCTCACACAGCTATGGGGGCTCGGCCAGAAATTCTGTCCTGCTACTCCTTTAATCATACAGATCCTCTTAAGGAGACTAATATGTGAAGATGATTTATTTAGTGCATCAGGGAAAACTTCAGAGAGAAGGAAATCCTTTCTGTCTACCCTGATTTGGCTTTCTGATCTTGTTCTCTAAGCTGCCAGATGATATGACATCATGTCGCCTCTATGATCATCCGTTCCTTTATGAAAATAGCCCTGTTCTTTTTTAATGGTACTTCATCTGCAGAGTAGCAGAAGCAGCTGGTGAGACAATGGATGTTATAAACACCTACATAAAGAAGCATTTTAATCAGTATTTTTGCCTGGTTTGAAATTCTTTTTTTAATCCTAAAAATTTTAATAGGAAAAAAGTTGTTGCTAACAGCCATCAGGTCAACTTTGATTTATGGTGACCCTATGAATCAGAAACCTCTAAGTCACCCTATCATCAAGTCTTCCAGGCTCAGGCCTGTGGCTTCCTTCGAAAAAATTAGCATGGTCCTAACAATGATTGTTGCAGCTTACTCATGTTTCCTTTAAATCATTAGAACATTAGTTGATTAATTATATTGGACTACAATTTACAAGATCCATATTTACTTATGTTGGACAATTTTAACACCTGTCTACTCAGTTCATCCCACTGAGTCCAGTGAAACATACTCCCAGGAATGTCGAGGCTTTCAATGTGAGTGCGGAAAAGGATTTTCTAAGTGGACGGCAGGAATGAGGTGATGTGACCTTGAGTGCAGCAGCAAAGAATGTTTTAGCTAGGCAGCCTTGGAAGGTCTAGCCTTGTCACTGAGCAACAACATGAGAAGGCTGCACACTGTAAATGTAATTGGGTCACCCCATAGGGTCTGGAGTGTGGTTAAGCTTTTACTGTGATAGATAACCCTATCCCGGGGTCTACAATTTAATATTAAAAATATCTCCATATGCTTGAGAGGTCCCCCGAACGAGCATGTAGGCAGGCACGATTGAATGGCCAAAAACAGGAAAAACCCGGTCAGGCCAATATATTCATAAGTTACATAGCCCCAGGAGGCCTCTAGCCAGGTAAAATATAAAGTGTATAAAGGGTTCTCAGCCCCAGGAAGCCAGCTTGAAGGGATTAACGCATCTGATTAACTGCCCATCAAGCGAGGACGATTTGCATACAGTCGAGGCTTTGACAACCTTGGGAAATTCAATCATGCAAAGAATGCTGACATTTCAGAGCTTTGTTCTAGCTCCTCCACTTATTGTTCTCCCCAGGAAAGGATTAGCCCTCCAGGTACCTTTTCCCCCATAAATAGACCCGGTTTCTGAGCAGCCCTTTGGACCACTCCCGGATCGCTCCCGGCTTCCCATCACACCATCATTCCGTCCGTTCAGCTATCCCCTCAGCCATCCACGTGCTGAGTCTCATCTCTCTCTCCGCTGTTGTCTTGGATCTCTGGACTTCAGGACCATGTGCAGTATTCCCCAGCTGTAACCTTCCAAAGCTCCTTATCCAATTTCCTCTCTTTTATTTCTAAATAGCTCTTGTGTGAGTGAGTGCGTAAATGCGAACGTGTGCAAGTCTTTATTTTTAATAAAATCATTTTATTAGACAACTTTGCTTGGTTTTTGGCTCGGACTGACCCTGTAAAAATTGGGTTAAAAGATCTCGCTAGGTTGCCCTGCGTCTTGCATTGCTATTGCTTGTGCTCTGGCTAGTTTCCATTCTCCATTGTGTGGAGCACATTGACGTGTCCCCCAAGGGACCCCAGAAATCAGGGTAACAAAGCCCTTAAAAAGGCTTAGGTATAGCACTACAATTCACCATTTAGGTCAATCCCTGGTGGTCATGCTGCTCTAAGGGCTAATTTATGGAATGTATCCAGACATGCTGCCGGTCTGTTTGTCTATGCTGATGTATTGTTCCTGTCTTGCTTATTGCTTCTTGGTATGCTGTCAGAAGCCTTAACTTCTATCTCAGTGTGCTTTGCTAAATAAATAGCCCTGAGTCTTATCTCTTTGAGTCTATGGAATATTTTAGCCTGCCTGGAGATGCTTGGTTGCAGCTGGACATCGCTACCCTGTCAGCACTCTGCACATGCTCTGAGGAGCTACTTTGTGCTACCCTGACAAGGAAGCAGCACACAATTTCACTTTCTTCAGTGGAAGAGCCTGAAGTGTGTGTTTAATTCTCCACTGAAATCAAGGGGACCTAAACATGCTTCATTGCATCTGGAATGTTTTAGAGCAGGGCTTTCCAAATGGTGTGTCGCAACACATTAGTGTGTCACCTGAAGTGTGTAGGTGTGTCGCCTTTCCTGGCTGAAAAAGACTGCCCCACCTAAACCTTTCCTTCTGCTATCACTTTTGCCAGGGTCTCAGGGCAGAGAACATTAGGAGTGCCACTCTAACACTCTCGTGCCCATTCATGGGAGAAGAGGAAAAAGGGTTGGCTTGCAATTCCATCCCTGCAAAGACAATCAGAAGGATCCAGGCAGCAACCGCAACCCCCTCCATTTCACTTCCCACTCTGGCTTGCTTGGCCCTCCTCTGCCCTCCCTCCAGCCCCAGGAAAGTTTGACTAAGTAGCTGCCAGCCCAGCTTGAGTGGGAAAGGAGCAGCAGTGCCGGAGGGGTTTTACTGTGAAAAGGGCAAGTGAGCACCTAGAAGTGCATGAGCCAGGGAGAGCACCAGAGAGCTCTAGCCAAAGGCTTGGAGATCAAAGCTGCCACTGGCCGATTGACAGTGACGGGGCGGGACTGGAGGATTCTTTTCTTGCAACATGCTTCTGCCTCAGTACTCCCTCCCCTGGTACTACCCACATGGCCCTGCTTTCCTGGGTGGCTACTCATTTTAACAGAACTCACAGAATCTGAGCCCAGTAAGTTCCTGCATGCAAAGTCTGCTTTAGGATGAGAATGTGGGAGGGCGTATTTTTCTTTTTCCACCTGTCAGCAACGCAGCATTTAAACGCGTGGGCAAAACCACAATTGCAGAGGTCTCTGAGGTTTCATTGCTCCAGACATTCAGTCAGCACCAGGAAGTATCTCTGCAAGACTTTTCCTCTGCCTCCCAGTCCTTTGAGGGTTTTGCAAAAAGACTCCCCTCCCTAGCCTGACACTCCTCCTCCCGCATTCTCTCTCTCCATCTCTCTCCCACCCTCCCCCTCTCTTTCATACAGTCTCCAAGCCACAAATGTGCTCTCACGAATGTACACACATATCTTAAACAGGCTCCTCCCCTTCACAAACATAAACCTCTTGTCATCTCTGACATGCATTCCTCCTTTCATGCACACACACACACTCGCATATCTTCAACACACACAAAACTTCTCGTTTCATTTCTCATACACACTTTTCTTGGCAAGGGTGACAGCAGTGGGCCAGGATCGCATAGGAGGAGCTGCCTTTCCCCACCATAGGTATACCTCTGAGTACTGTGCATGTGTAATTGGTTAGCTTAACGTCCAGTTTGCTAGTAGAATTGAATCCTATGTCGCAAAATGAGGCAAGTCTAAAAAGTGTGTCACTAGCATGAAAAATTTGGAAAGCTCTGTTTGAGAGACATCCATACCCTCCAATTGTCCTAGTTTGGCAGGGACAGTCCTGGTTAATCCACCACTCTGCCACTTTCTCAGCTTCTTTTAGAACATTTCTCTCTCTTTCTCTCACTCCTTTGTTCTATGTTTATTTCAATAGTTGAAAACTGAGTTCAAAATGCAAAAGTAGTTTGTATCTCACTCAGAGGAGGGGAGGGGAGGAGAGGGGAGGGAGGGGAGAGGGTCTTGCCCTTCCCAGTAGGGTCATTTGGTGTTTTTTGCTCAGGTTTTCCTAAATTCAGTACATACATGCCATAGTTTCTCTGCTTAAAACATTTTATTTTTCATTTCATTCTCTGCTTAGAACATTTTCATTTGTGTGTTATTTTGCCCTCTTGCAAAAGGCCATGCTAATTTGACCACACACTGATGTTGCTGGGCCATTTGTGTCCCATTTTTATCTGTGAAATGTTGGTAGATATTGTGAGATGTTGGGTGATACCATCCATTTTGTTTGCTAGCAAGACACTTATAAATCCAGGCTAACTCTTTGCCCATGGTTTTCTGGCTAAGACCAAGTTAGCTACAGAGTTTATCAGAAAGAATGGAACAGGAAATTGGAGCACCTCTTACGAACAGCAGTAGAGTAATGCTCTCTCTTCCACACATTTTGTTTCACTTGATCAGAATTAAGGCTAATACCACAGAAGTAATTATTACTGTAAACAATAAGGTCTTACAGGTTGCTCAGTTCTTTTAGTGTAGGCACTGTGGTACTGATCTTGCATCACAATTGCACTTTATGTGGATCTACTTCATACTTGTTCTCTTGTGGGGAGTCCTGCCTACACAATCATTTGGTTTTAGCAACTTCATAGAATTTTACACATGGCCACATGCCACATTTACACATGGCCACATCCTAAGAGTACTCATGACTTGAAAAAGAGTTGTACTCTAACATTGGAAGGGCAGATCCTTAATTAGTCCTATAGCGGACAGAAGATCTTAGTTTCTTTTTTTGAACAAGCACCTCATCATCAGCAAGAGCACCCAGGCTCTTATGGGGATGTCTGGGTTGTCAACTCTAATAGTTATACTAAGAGCCCTGGTGGTGCAGTGATTAAATGCTGGTACTGCAGCCACAAGGTTGTGAGTGCGATCCTGCCAGGCCCCAGGTTGACTCAACCTTCCATAGGCTGATAAAATCAGTACACAGCTTCTTGGGTACAATTAGCTAAACACATTGTAAACCGCTTACAGAGCACTTAGCTGAAAAGCGATATAGAAATATACATGCTATTGCTGTTGCTAGTTATGCCTGGCTACTCTTCTTAAAAACTGGTCTACTTGACTGTACTAACCTGCTTCTCCTTGTGTCAGTCTCTGTTCCTTTGTGAAGTACAACTCTCTCACCCTGCATCCTAATTTTCCACTCTATTTCCCGGTCTTGGTTATATTTTTAATTTTTTAAAGCAAAACAAAACCACAGTACAAGTATTTAAGAACTGCTAGCACACGACCTGCTCACAGTAAGGGCCTTTCCGCTCTACACTGTTACAGTCCTATTATTCCACTTTCAACATCCTGTGGAATTCTGGGGTTTGTAGCTTACTGAGGCCAAAAAATTATCCGGCTGAAAATTCCAAATGCCCTCCCTAAACTGCAAAGCCCAAGATTCCATATATATAATAGAACTATAACAGTATAGTGTGGAAAGACCCTAAGACTTCCAAAATCTCACTCATCCAACTGATAGTTGACTGAATTTAGTCATTCTAGAGATACATTCTCTTCAGCCTACTCAAGGCCTTACTATCATTCTGCACTGCTTATGAAGTGGGTTTATATCCATGAAACTCATGCTAAAATAAAAATAATTTAGTCTTAGCGGTGCTTCCACATTCTCTCTCTCTTCCCCTCCCTTCCTCCTTTTTATTATCTTCAGCCAGTTTCTTCACCTTAAGGGCAGCAGCAATACAGGAACAACTCTAAGAGGGAAGTTGTGGCTGATAGAATATGGCTCTCAGTACAAAGGAAGCACAGCACTTTGCCCTGTCCAGAAACAGAGGAACAGAGAAACCTTTTGAACATACAAAGTCCTCATCAAGAGGCTCTCAAGGTACAGAATATTTAACAAACAGTAGAATATTTGCATGCTCTAATTCTTTTCTTGTTATAAATCAAAACCAGCCTTTGATGTAATTGGGCAAGACTCCTACCAATGAATGTTAGAGATGCACCCATTTATACAGCAGCTCCTTTGCGCCCATGGCCTATTGAGGACTAGAATGTGCAACATTTGGCTTAGTCCATTATTGTGAATATTTTTGTATGTAAATATTAAAGAGTCTGTTTTGACAAAAGCAACTATTTTAAGATGAGGAACACAACATGAATTAATCTAAGATGCATAATGTATCCCACATCTGGGGATTCTTTTATTCTGAATAGTTCCATAAAAGCAGGTTTCTTAATCTCTCCAGCACACTTACTCTATAGATTCTGTATCTAATGGAAAGATGCATAGTTCTTCTCAATAAATGTGCCCTGTATTCATTTTTGAAAGAGCAAACCAGGTACTGGGAAGAGAGAGATGGTGTCTCTCTTAGCATTTACTTCTCTAGGGCTTGATCTGTTGTGATACAAGAGGTTTTCTTTTTAAAGAATAGCAAAAGGCATTTTTCAAAATGGCATTTGGTTTTCATTTATTTGAAACTGATTTGTAGCCTCATAAAAGATTGACAAGTTTTATATAAGAAAGTTAACTGGTTGTCTTTCAACAATACGAGGCTTTTTCAATTATTGCTGAGTTTTTAAGGGCAATCTTATGATCTCTGTTAGAACAGAAACATGGCACTGATTTCATTCAGATTTTTTTTTAAAACACTAAATTGTCCTTTTAGGAAAATGTAACTCTCAGAACAAAGGAAGATGACTGCATAGCTTTTTATTTATCATAGTTCCTATATGGAATGCAAAAACAAAACAAAACACGAAGTTCTGCTCTTCTGGGATGGCCTGATGCACTATTATTGTGCTTTGAATGTCCACCATTCAAGCTGTCCATCCTGCTAGCTCTCTTTGTCCATCCAGACAAGGCTAATCTAACCCTTCAATACCAGACTCTAAGCAACAGGTTATTTGCTTGCCACATCTCATGTTTTGTCATTGCTTCAACAACAGTAGTAACAAACTCTAAGAGAGCCCTTCCCTTTTATAGCACATAGCTGACTCTTTACACACAGTACATAGCTGCCAATTATTTAGCCTAATCCACAGCAGGGTTAAAGCCCTCATAGAAAGCAAGGCTTAGAAATTTGTCATATAATAATCAGCTGCAATGTCAAATCCATGTACAGATATATTCACACACCTCTTTGCCAGTAATTTATATTATTGGCATGTCCAACAGGAAACAAGCACCTAACACTGGAGTGTAAAATGCTGGAAATTCAAACTGGCCAATTATCTTTAAAGCATATGTATGTTAAAGGGAAATATTTTGACATTTTAATTTCCCAGTACCTCAATAAAAAATTGCTGCCTATTTTTGTAACATATAATAATACCTACCATGCCAAGGAATGTTCCTCATATAGTTTATGCCTAGGAGCATAAGCCATAGACTAAAATGGCTTAAATCTTAATATACAATAATCCTTTTCACACAAAAACTATTAACAATGTAGTGTCTAAGACATTTGAAAATTCAGTAAAAGTCTCAACTTTCAGGCAGGACAGCAGGCAGATGCTTTTTGTGGCAGCTCAGCAGCAAGAAGAGCTTTTATGGTAAAAGTGCTAGTCAGAGGGATCCCTGGCTGGTGAAACTCTGCCTGGATTGAAGGGGGAGCAGGAGATCACCTAAAAGGGTATAGAATTCCCATTATTTGCATATGCTCAAAAGTAAACATATCATCTGATATTTGCAATTCTTCAGCTAGATGTAGGAATTCCTTCAGGATTTTCCTGTGATGTTTTTCAGTCTTAGATTGTAAGCCTCTATCGAGATGTGTGTTCACCACTCCATTAAAGTCTCCAAGGACTGATATGTTTTCATATTGATGCACCCAGATGTACTTTTTCAGATCCTCATAGCATTGTCTATTCTAATTACAGGGGACATATACGACAATCAAGAGGGGAGCACATCCATCTATCTTGATTTCCACCTTTGGACTTACAAAGGTGAAGAAGTCTTCTGATTAAAACATATCATTCTTAAAAATTCATAAATAAAACTTTGGAGTTAACAAAACTTCTTAAATAAAATTTTAGAATTATAAAAGTGAAGATGTCTTCTGATTAAAAGAGCTTCATCAGTCACCTTTTCGCAAACAACAATGGAGTAAGTGTTTTACCCCATAAGATTGGGAGTCAAACAAGAAGATTTGGATTGATATGTTTAAAAAAGAACAATTAAGGATTTAAGTGCTTATATTTTCATGTATAGACTGAATTTCATGTTATTTACAAGACTGATTTGGACTTTAGTAAGAAGAAACTACAGCATGAGAAAGTGCAGGCATTATCTCTTAGATGCTGATAAGACTGACTTGCTGGCTATAAGCAGGTAAGTGACAGAAGAGTTGAACTGTTAACTCTGTAACTGCTAGATTCAACAAAAGATGGGATCTTCCCAGGAACTTTCTCAGGACTTTCTACAACAGACACTGGAGGAATTACATTTTCTGAGAGAAGAGGAACTCCTAAACTTGAAGAGGAGAATGCAAGAAGATTTGATAGAGAATCTGAAGAATGAAATCAAGATGGAGCTGTTGAGAGATGTAAGGCAAGGTGGGAAGAAACATGGAGCTAATATGGAAATAAGAGAGGCTGAAAAATCACATGAAGAAAAAAATTTAAGTCAAACTAATGGAGGGATTAGCCACTGAAATGGGGGAGATGAGGGTCCAAGAAGTTTTGGTTTGTGAAATGGGACTATAGCCCAAGATGGGGAGAAAGGGGAAGCAAATCTGAAACAGACGTGTAGGGAATTTACACCAACAGTAAATGAAACCAAGTTGATTTAATAAAAAGATTAACCTGCAAGACTGAAGGAAGTGAGAAAAATGCTTTGAAACAGGGAGGTTCCAAGGCAGGGCATGACACAGGGAGTAGGAAGGATTTGAAAATATTAAGAACAGGTAAGGAAGGGAAGCTTAGAAGACTGGGGGGAAGTTCATGGATAGGATAGGTGAAAAGCAAGAGCTAAGCCAAATTGAAAATGAAATAGGAAAAAAAGGAGGGTTGGTTGAAACTAGGTTACAAAATGATTACAGATACAAGACAATGAAAACTGGATTTGACAACAATTGTGAAAAGGATTCTATAATATGAAATGTTATAGAAATAATTAGAATTAGTAACATGTAAAATATTTATAGATTTAATACAATGTAATTAACACAGTAATTAGCTTTTAGTTTCAAGATTACAAAATGCAATATCATTTATTATGTAAATGTAATATGTAATAGGATATAATATTAATATATCAATACTAGATATGTTAACCTTTAGAAGAAGGAAGATTTTTTTCTTTTTTGGTTGTTGGGAAAAAAAGGAAATAGAAATTGGGAAGAAGAGAATTGCTGGATATTATCTTTGAGAGGCTTGAAACAATTTGACCATCATACACCATTTAAAGGAAGAACGGAAGCCGTCTTTTTCTTTATCCTATAGCGATAACAAGAACAAGAACAACAACCTGTCTTCCCTCATGGATTGAGATAGGGACAACAATATATTAACATGTAACATATATCAGTTAAAAACAAAACATCAAATAAAAACAATAGTGAAAATGCATAATATTGTCTTAAAAGAACAAATAATACAAATACCTAAAACCAGTCAATGCATATTTAAAATTCACTATTAAAATTCACAATCTAATGTAATCTGGATAGGCCTGCAAAAAGACACTGGTTTTTAATGCTGTTTTAAATTCAGAAGATGTGTTCAGCTGTCAAATCTTTTCCAGCAAGTCATTCCACAGTCTAGGGGTGGCTGAAGATAACTTCCTCTGGGTGACCATTGCCTGTCTAATCCTGATTGATTGAAGCAAATGTCCTCCAGAGGACCTAAATGCTCAAGGTGGATTATATGGGAGGATACAATCCTGTAGGTAACCTGGACCCAAACTATGTAGGGCTTTAGAGGTAGTAGCAAATATTTTATACTTTGCCCAGAAACTAGACAGAGATGACAGAGATCAAGAAAACAAGTTGCCCTCCTTACTTGCCCCAGCAGCTTGTCCAAATCATCAGTACTCACTGATTGACACTATATAACTCCACTCACAGTCTCTGGGCACCTCAGTATCAACTTCCACTTCAACAATGGCATCTAAGTTTTTTTCCCCTGCCAATGGCAGAGTGAAGATTGTCTACTCACACGTGCCTGCCTGACTTATTCTTTTGTGCTACAAATTGTCTCTTTGGCAGAAGAAACTTGGAGGGGCTCAGTAAGGCCAATTCCAGTGCTAGTTCCCAGATGTAAAACATCTAAAATTCTGGGCACCATCAGCATTGAGGAGGTGGCGATGAGCCACCATTATCTCTTGTAGGTCCCAAAAGGGATTCAACTCCACCACCATTTTAAAGTGAAACAAAGGAGCAAAGCAGGCTTCAATTATTTATGCAACACGAACAGCTTTAGAAGTTCTAGATGAGACAAAACTTCCTCTACTTTTGACTCTACAAACTTTTAGATACTACATTTGATATCCCATTCAGGAATCGACTCCCCGCCAAGAAGTAGGGCAGGCAAATGGAGAGCGAGAGAGATAGACTGAGATTTTTCACTTGAACCAGACTCATCTTCCCTAATTAATAGCTTTCTCTTTCTGGACCTCCTTCAAAAGATTTGTGTGATTTGACACTTTTGCTCCCACTTCCCTCATTTAGATACAAAGTATCAACTCATTAATTTTTGCTTTCCTGATCATGCCTGTATGATCTGCTCACAGACTGCTTCAGCACGGACAGCTTAAAGTGAAAGTCTGAAGAGGATTTCTCCTTCTTTGTTGACTGATTGCAAATGACATTAGGAGATAGTGAACTGAACTGATTTTGGAGTTGATTTAATTTGAACTCTTATCAATAGATAAATATATGTAATGATGATTTGTAATAGTGACAAATTTATTACGATCAGCCTAATTTCCAAACTTGTTGAACTTGTGGAGTTTAATCATTTAAATTTGCCAATCTGCTTGAGCTGGTTGAATTCAGCTGATCTAAATGAACTCACATTTTTAAAGGACTCATATATTTTCTATAAATATATATGTAAGTTAAACTTTATAACAAAGGACACAACTGGGATGACACCATTAGAAATTGATTCCAGTGGGAAAGAGGATTAGACTAACTGATTGTGAATGGAGTTGCCTCATTTACTACATTTCGTGAAGAATTTGAACTAATTGGGAAACAATTAGGTACAAACTGAGACTAAATAAAATTATTATTGAAACTTCTATAACTGTTTACCTTACAAAAAGAAGCAAGAAGCAAGCAATTTAACTCATTGATTTGAAAATGGAATTTTCCTTTCTTTACTGCTCAAACGGAATACAGTTATTAGAGACTCTCTGCCTTTAATTTATTTCAACATTGATTGGATGGCTAAGTACTTTTAGACTGCCACAAGGACAGAGGTTTGGTTTTCATCTCTCCAAGATCATAACTGCTGATAAGTGACGCATCTGCGCTTCTCCCGCCCTCCCTTGTTAATTCAGAGGTACATTTTTCTTTTCTTTTTCTTTTCCTTTTTTCTTTTTTTCTTTTTTCCTTTTTTGCATAAAGAGAAAGAATGATAAAGTGAAAAAGAAAAGAATAAGGAGAAAAGAAAGAAAAGGAAAGAAATAAAAAAAGAGAAACTGAAGCAAACAAAAGAAGGGAAACCATGGTATCATGAAAGAAAGCTACTATACAGACTCAATTATAATTACAATCACAAACTCAGAGAAGACCCTCTGTTGAACTACAACCTGAAGCAATAGAAACAAACTTTTTTTTTTAAGAATTAAGGAAATTTAAGATGGAGATGATGACAGAGCTGAAAGAAATAAGGAAAACACACAGATAAAAAATTAGGTTAAAAACAAACTAGACTATTTTGGACAAAAGTTGGAAAAGATGACAGAAGAATTAAAGACTATGAACAAGAAATGATCTACAAATACAAATCATCAAGTTAGAAAAACATACTTCCAAACTAGAAAAAGCAATGGAACAAAGAGAAGTCAAAAATACAGCTACAGAAATCAAATTCAGAGAGAAATGTTTAAAATTAAGAGGCTTGAAAGAAAGACAAGATGAAGACTTCTAGTCTCATCTGAATCCTGCCCTCACACATTTTATCGATTGGTCATCTGAGCAAATGGAAATTAATAAGATGTTTAGATTAAACTCTCTTATCTCAATGAAAAGAAGCATTCCTAGAGATATTGTTAATTATTTTGTGGGAGAATGTGTAAAAGATTTAATATTAAAACAAAGTTACTTGAACAAATTAATAGTGGACAATAATGAAATTAAAATATTCAAAGATATCCAATTGCAAATCTTAAAGAAAAGTAAAGACTACACCTTTATAACTCAAATCTTGAAAAAGAAAAAAATAAATTACAGATGGTGCAGATTAAAAGGTATTTCTTTTGTATTTCATCCAAAAAGATATACATTTAATAGAATTTTGAAAGCCTGTGAATTTCTAAATCACTATGGTGAAGAGTTAAATAAATCAAGAGAGAAAGAAAATATCCCTTTGACAAAACCCAGAGAAGAGAAAGCTGAACAAGGAACTCAACAAGATCCTAGAGGTAAAACAGATTTAGATCTTCCAAGATAATCCCAAATAGAAGAACAAGAGAATGATCCAGATCAAGAACAAAAGGAAGAGGAATTACCAACTTACTTAGAGTAAGAAGGCACTAGACACCCACAGGAAGACTGATACTTAATCCCAAATGAGATAACAATGAATATAAAAATCCTATCTTGGAATGTTAGAGGATTGAACTCTCCAATTAAAAGAAAAAGAATCTTTCATATTCTTGAAAAACAAAAGCTGGATATTATCTGTCCTCAAGAAACACGTGTAAGAGCAAAAGACTTAAAATTTTTGAAAAAACCAAAACTGGGAGAAGACTTTTCCTCAACATCAGACAAGAAGAAAAAAAGGAGTGTCCTTTTATGCAAGTAAAAAATATAAAGTGAAACAAGTATTTAATTATTTGAAAGGACACTACCTAGGAACTGAATTAGATATACTTGAAACAAAAGTCCTTCTGGTATATGGTATGTGTATATGGTTCCCGGAAAACAAGTCAGACTTTTACAAGAAGATTCTACATAAAATCTTAGAAGCAGAATATCAAGATACTTCTAGTGGAGGACTGGAATGGAGTGATAAATCCAACTTTAGATAGGATAATTGACAACAGAACAAACATGAATCGAAAAAAGTCACCCAAAACCTTTTTTGAGCTTCTTGAGACTTTTTCATTGATGGATGTTTAGCAATACTTAGATGGGAATGAAAAAGAATATACATACTTCTCTGATAGACACAAGAGTTGGTTGAGGATTGACATGTTTATTGCATCTAGATCATTAAGTGAAAGAATCAAAAAGATGGAGATAATGCCAAGAACGGTTTCTGACCACAGTCCAATATTACTGTCATTACAAGAAGGAAAATCAGATTATCGATGGACATTAAAAGATACATTGCTGAAAGATGAAAACGTAATTGAAAAAACCAAACTTGAGTTAAAACAGTTCTTCAAAAACAACTGGAAAAAGGAGACCCCAATAAATGTAGCATGGGATGCAGGAAAAGCCATTATGCTTGGCTTTTTTATACAACAAGAAGCTTACTTAAAGAGAAAAAAGAAAGAGCACAAACAGATCCTTTATGAGGCATTAGAGAAGAAAGAAATAGAACTTAAAAATGACCCAAAAATTCAAAAATTAAATGAGAATTAAAAGCTTTACAAAAACAAGTATCAAGTAAAGCACAACAGAATAGAAATTGAGAAAAAACTGAAATTTACAAGGCAGAGATATTCTGAACAATCAAATAAAATTGGAAAATGGTTGGCATACAAATTGAAGGGAAAAAAAGAAAAAAGATTGATCTTGGAAATTAGAAAAAGAAAAACAATACATAGACAACAAAATAAAATAAAGGCAATATTTGAAGATTATTTTAAGAAATAATTTAAAGAAACTGACTTAATAACAGAAAAGATGAAGGAAATTAACAGATATCTTGACCAAGTAAAAATAGCACCAATCAATGAGACTACTGAAAGTGAATTGAATAATCCAGTTTCAAGAATGGAAATCTTAATAGGTGTCAAGAATCTAAACTCTGGGAAAGCACTGGGCCCCCATGGATATACAGTTCAATATTATAAAACCTTTTCAGATCAATTAATTAATCCTCTACAAGAAATCATGAATCCTCTACAAGAAATCATGAAGATTGACCTTCTTTTTGGGGTGAAGCTAAATAACTTTAATTACAAAGGAATCCAAAGACCCTCTAGATGAGAAAAACTACAGACCGATCGCCTTACTCAACATAGACTACAAATTATTTGCCATGATTTTGGCAGAGAGATTAAAGAAAATTTTGAAGCAATGGATACACGAAGATCAATCAGGCTTTCTTCCAAAATGACATCTAAAGGACAACATCTGCACAATCTTGAGTATAATTGAACACTTCCCTAAACATAAAGAGAAAAAACTGGCAATGATATCCATTGATGCCAAGAAGGTGTTTGATAATGTAAATTGGACTTTCATGAATGAGGTTCTAAAAAGAATGGATTTGGATACTACTTTCTTAAATTTCATATCATCAATTTACATGAACCAAACAGCGCACCTATTAATAAATGGACAAAAATCAGAAAAACTGCAAATCCAAAAAGGTATGAGACAAGGTTCCTTGTTGTCTCCACCACTCTTTCTAGTTGTAATAGAAATCTTAATTAACCAAATAAGACAAGACCTGCAAACAGAAGGTGTTCAAATCAAAAATCACATATTTTAAACTCAGAGTTTTTGCGCATGACCTAGTGATTCTATTAGAAAACCCCATCATATCTATCAAATGACTGAACCAAATTTTAGACAAATTTGGAAAGTTAGCTGGCTTCAAAGTTAATAGTGTAAAGACAACTATGATTATTAAAAACTTAACAAAGATGGAAGAGCTTGAATTAGAAAACCAATCCCACTTTAAAATTACAACAAAAACTAAATACTTGGGTGTTAATATAACCACAAATAATACAGATTTATTTAACAACTCTAAGAAGATTTGGCATGAAATTAAAGAAGATATACAAAATGGACTAAATTTGATCTTTCCTTACTGGGTAGAATAACAACAATAAAAAGGAACATTCTTCCAAAAATGCTATTCTTATCTCAGACCCTTCCAATAATCTCAAATGACACCCCTTTTAAACAATGGAGAAAAGACTTGGCTAAATTTATCTGGAAGGACAAAAAAACCAAGAGTGAAATGGAAAATCCTCAAAAAAGTAAAAGAAAGAGGAGGAGTAGGCCTTCCAGATTTGAAATTGTGCCATCAGGCATCTGGCCTGAGCTGGATTCTTGATTGGATTAAATTGGACAATACACACTTACTTGAATTAGAAGGAGGAGAATTTCCATTTGGGTGGCATGCCTACCTTTATTACAATAAGGACAAGGTAAATAAAGAATTCAACAACCACTTCATAAGGAAGTCTTTATTGAAAATATGGAAATATTACAAGCAAAAATTCTACTTGAACTTACCACTGTGGACATCCACATATGAAGCATTCTACGGAAGAGAAAAACCTAAATTTCAAAAATGGATAACATATAAAGATCTACTTAACATACAAAGAGACACTATTACATTTAAGACCAAAGAAGAATTAAAACAACAAGGGTTCACCTCACATTCGCTCCTTCTAAGACAATTAAGAGAGAAATTCAGAATAGAATTAAAAACGGAAGGTATAGAGACTAAAGAGAAAAGATTTGATAATTTTTTAAGACCGAACATTGATCACAAAAATTGGAAGAATTTACAACTTGCTACTATTCATTGATCAAGAACAGGAGTTTGGAAAAGACAACATGATAAAGTGGGCAGAGAATATAGCCCACTCTATCTCCCTAGACAGCTGGGGAAAATCCTAGAAAATAACAACAAATTTTTATAGGTGGTATCTTACATCAACACAAATCTTGAAAATGACTAACCAGCCCAATAATCTTTGTTGGAAATGTAAACAAAGAGGTACCCTTTTCCACCTTTGGTGGACCTATTAACAAGCAAAAAACTTCTGGAAAGTAATTCATGAAAACATTACTAAGACTCTTTAATATCCATATTCCATAAAACCTGATATATTTTCATTAAATATCCCAGATGAAGTTCCATTCCAAGATCAGAGACAACAGAAGACTATACTATATATAGTATCACAGCTGCCAGGATGACATATGCCCAATATTGGAAGCAAAAGTTTATACTGCCACTAGATGACTGGCTTTTAAAGCATCATGATACGGCAGAACTTGGTAAATTAATGATTTCACTTTCAGATTCAACCTCTAAACAATTTAAAGATTCTTGGAAGTTAGTAACCCCCCCCCCCCGCTTTGGGAAGCCAAATGGGGAAAGAGTGTAACAATTGGAATTATAATTTGAATAAGAACACGCAATGATTGTAATTTATACATAATGAGCTATAAAATAGTACTGAAATGTTTATATAATGAATATGTATATATAAGCAAAATGGGCAGAATAACTGGATATAGTTTGATTATTACAATTTAACATTCCAAAGAGGAAAATATGACTTCATACACTGATAATGGGCTTAACAAATAGGTGCACTTATTACATGGTACAATCTTTTTTATTACTATTATTATCATAGGTTGGAAGTACAGTGGTGGGTTCTAACCTCCAGTTTGCTAGGAAAACTGAATTACCGTATAACGAAATGATGCATGTCTAAAAAAGTGTGTCCCCAACATGAAACGTTTGGAAAGCTCTGCAGTATCAATTTTTAAAAAATATGCTCTGGACCAAGATTTAAATCCCTGCTCAGCCATGAAAACCCAGCAGATGACCTTGAGCAAGTCATACTCTCCACCCAAAGAGGAAGACAATGGCAAACCTCCTCTGAATAAATCTTACGATGGAAACTCTATGATAGGGTCATTGTAAATCAGACCTGAAGACTTATATAAACAAATATTCATTGTTTCAAAATGGTCTGGGGTAGAATTAGATACACTCCTGTATTTCCCAGCCATCAGCATTCATGTTTGTAAATTTACATGACACAGACACCATGCCCTTGAGCCAAACCTGAGAGTTTCCCACATTTCCATGTGAAAGGAAGGAGCCAGGAGATATTCCTGTTAATTACAGTGATCCCAATCAAGGAATGATATCTTTATGGGCTGCTTTGCAGGAATCTGACCAGGACGCACCAGACAGAGTTGATACTTGTCATTCCTGAAGAGCAGGCCCAAGACATTTGTGCTCAAAGGATATTGTTCTTTTCTGTGCCTTATGTGGAGCCAGAGGGCATCAGTCTATCCACCTGTTTTTAAAATCTCTGGGTGACTTCATCCGGGATTTGACCTAGATCAAATCACTGGCTAAAGTCACTCAGAGATTTTGCTGAGGTATCATTGCTGAGGTATCATTATAATTTTTGAAGTGGACTGTATGAATTATTGTGAATTTCTGACAAGGGCAAGTCTAGTCTTGTTTTGATACAGGGCTCCCTCTTCTGGATATTTTTATTTAGTTTCATTTCTGTGAAGAATTTTGTCACTGTATAAGGAAGATTAATCCACAAGGCACTCCCCTCACCTCTTTTTGGCTTCCAGACTCAAGTATACGGTTTGGTTTGGTTGTTTTTTTATGAGAGTTTAGCTGATCTTAGCAGTTTAAGTCTCATTGATCTCAGTAGCAGTGAACTAAGTGCACCCTTAAGTCTTCTGTAGAAATCACTGTGATCTATGTGTTTAAATGCTGACCTCAGTAACCTGAAAGGGCAAATATGCAGTCTATGCATTCAGCAGTCCTTATTTCTGAATATATCCAAAGTGGCAGTGACCTACAAACTGGAGAAAGAACTGCATGTTTTTAGCAACAGCAAGGCACAATTCAAATTCAGCTTCTGCTGATTTGGGGCAGTAAATCTAGGGCCAAGCTATGCTTCATGTTAATTTTCATGTTTCATGTTAATTTTCTTTATATAAATATTCTTGGCAGCTATACTGAGTGATCTAGGTGGAGGTTGTGGCCTATAATAACAGGACATACCCTCCAGTAATTTACTGATGAAAACTGAGACAGATGGCTAGGCAACATCAGTGTGGTCAAGAGATTTTTAGCAGGCAATAAGAGGAGAAAAGTTACTAATAAAGAAGAACACACAAAATTAGTAATTTAAGCAGAGAAACTCTGGAATTTATGTACTGAGTTTGGGAAAGCCTGGGCAGGGTGGAAACCAAATCAATAAATACAGTACTCTGAGAGTGCACAACACAATTAAAACAATTAACAAAATTCGTCTGCCCCACCCACATCATCATGCATGGTGGGGGGGCACTTTTGCTGGCCTCTCATGAGGGGAGACCACGCAATCACCATGCAATGAGGGTCGTGCAGTGGGATGGGAAGGGGAGGAGCCTGAAGCCCCCTTTTAGGGCCACGCCACCCCTTCCTCAGCCTCTTTATTGGCCAGCGACCCACCCTCCCACTCTATGGTTTCAGTGTAGGATCACTGGTCACTTTGGGGCCAGGTTGGAATTCCCTCCCCTTGGAGGCGGTTTTGCCTACCCTACACTGCACCAAGGGATTGGCAATTGGCTTCACAGGGTGGCATCTTAACTAGGTATTAAATAGGTCTCCACAGCTGGTAGGGGGGATTCTGAGGGTTTTGGTGAGTACCTATGGCACCCTTTGGTGTAGGATAAATGCTGTCCTTGGGGGCGGGCTCACAGCTGGCCCCTACTGTGGGGTCACGAGATGAGGGGGTTGGTTTGGGGGTCTTGCCTTCCAGAAAAGGGGCAGCTGAAGTTTTAACCCAGCCTCATGGGTTGGCTTTGGGGCCCGGTACCTTGTCCAAGGGGGGCTGGGGAAGATGTCTGGAGATGAACCTTGCCTTAGCCTACCTATTCTGTCAACCTCCCTTCTCAGAGCACACTGTCAAAATCAAGTTCAAGGTCAAGTTCAAATTCAAGCCCAAGTTTAAGTTCAAGTTCACTACTAGCTTTATGTTAATTAGGCATAATTAATAAATTGCCCTAGTTCAACCACCAAGCCCTGTGTGTAGTCTCTTCATTTCGTGAGTTGGGCAATAAAATAAAATTTAATACTATATAACACATTATTGTAAAATAAAAACGCCTTCATCAGACCTGCTCAAACTTATAGCTTTCCCTGAGATCCAATGTATGAATTTTGTCTTTGTACCTGCCCACATAAGGTCAAATCCCAGCTTCTACAACATATAACACTCATGTGGTTATCTTGAGCCAATCATAGCTTCTCAGTCTTACCTACTTCACAGGGTAGTTCTTAGAATAAAAAGGGAGTGAAGAACATAAACATGTTCAATAAATGCGTATGATTCATTAAGAAAAATGCAATTAGAGAAAAATTATAGTAATCAAAGTTACATGCATTCCAATGATTTTTTAGAATCTTTCAGGCTACAATCTGGCAGTAAATCCCACTAAATTCTTTGGGATATACTTCTGAGTAGATACATTTATGATTACATTGTTGATATAAATGGAACATTTATATGCAGGAGAAATAACCAATCTTGAAATAAGTAAAACCTTTCTCAAGGTAAGCACACAATGAAATTTCTTCCAAAATTTGATCTCTAAAAGTTTACAGTTTCTTTCCTGTTGCATTTTGCAGCCCTGACACATAGAGGATGAGTAAATCAAAGGAAGTGGGAGAGAAAAGAAAACCAGTAAAACTAAGCCTTGAAATATAAGACATACGTAAATCTCACAAACAAACAATAATAAAGAGAGATATTTGTTATCCTGGGTGATTATGCTCCTAAGAATGAATTATGTGTCTAAGAATAAGAACACTGATGGCACAGCCTGAACTTCACGTAATTTCTCTCTAAGGCAAATATACACACAGGGACAAAGAAAACACACTCTCTCCAGAAGCAGCATAAGTGCTCATCACAATAGATCCCATAGACATGTCTCAAGGTGTCTGTATTAATCCATGTCTTCCTTCTCATACATACAAATACACATATTAAAGAGAAACTCAGTTTATTTGGAATTTGAATTAGCTGACAGGGGCATATCCACACTGCACAATGAAATATGTTCAGTACTACCTTAACTTCCCAGGCTCCATGCTATGCAATCCTGGGACTACTAGTTTGGTGAGGCACTTATTATCCTCTCTACCAAAGAGGTAGCATCCATTCTCCTGAATCTACAACCCTAGAGCTCTAAGCATCTAATCAAACAAGCAATCCCAGAATCCCATAGTCTAGGACCATGGTGGTTGAAATGGTATCAGACTGATGAAATCGTGCTGTGTGGTTTCACCCATTGATAGAACAGTGATCTGACAAAAGCAGTGGTTAGCATGTTGGACTGAAGAGACCTGAGGTTGCATTAGAACAAGAAAGAAAAGTAGAGAATGTGTCAGGTAACCCTCCATATTTCAGTATGGGACATGTAGTAGTAGTAGTTAATTAGCTGCTTGCTTGTAACCAAGGATGGGAATCAGAGACCATTAGGTAAACAAAGCTAGGAATGCAGCACTGATAAGAACTACCAGCCAAAGCTAGCCCTTGCTGTGGAAAGGGAACCTTTTGCTTCTAATGTTTGGATTTTGCTAATTACTTTCAGTTCACTCACTGAAGTCCTGTACAATGCATCACACTCCTAATAAATAGTGTATTAGCACTGTTACATTTGTGTGTGTGATTTTGGTTCCTGACAGAACATGTGGTCAAACAGCATGGGTTTGCCACCTTAAGATTCCCCCATTGTTATTATTGTTCTTGATTTTCCCCTGGCACCAAGAAGAAATGTCAACAAACCAAGTCCATACTACACCAAACCAATTCTAGCAGTCATCTTCACTAGGAGCAGGAGTTTTGTAAAGTGAAAGCTTCTTTTGCCCAATTAAGAGGCATTGAATATACTTCACATTACAATCATATATTGTTGCTTGGAAACGTCATCTTTCCCCACTCCCAATTACAATGAGGACTAAAGCTAGATCCATAGAGAAGAGGGAAGCCTCTATTTCCCAGACTGCAACTAAATCTATAAGTGGAGAGGGGCTGAAATTATCGTTCCTGGCACTTGAATGTTGCTGGCTCTGGTTGCATTATACTATTGCTCCCCACTATGGGCATGGAAGCACCGGTAAGTTTTCTCATTTCAACAGCAGATTTGAGAAAGTTTCTTATAATGGATTTTCCAGCTGTGGTGCAGGCCAGATTTTCTC
Source organism: Iguana delicatissima (assembly GCA_948472985.1). Taxonomy (NCBI): domain Eukaryota; kingdom Metazoa; phylum Chordata; class Lepidosauria; order Squamata; family Iguanidae; genus Iguana; species Iguana delicatissima. Next base: position 163,702 of record CAOKZL010003139.1, read on the forward strand.
CCAGTCTCACAGTAGACATACACCCAGTGATGGCTGTCTCAGCCATAAGCCTTGATTTGCAGCCTGTAGTTTGTATGGGCTATCTAGCAATAATTGTGGTTTGAGCATTGGCCTATGATCCTGAAGACCATGGTTTGCTCCCCCACTTGGAAATAGAAACCCACTGGGTGACCCTGAAAACATCACATACTCTCAGCTCCAGAAAACCTTGAGATAGGTTCACCTTACGGTTACCATAAGCCAGAAATGAAGGCAAACATCAACAACAACCCAGTGGCTGTTGGCTACCTGGCATTATACACAGAAGGCTTCTCTTTGAAATTTGAAGAAGACACTTAGGTTCTTTTCACATGCCAGTCATGTTGCAAAATGGCCTCAGGAGCTTCACGCGATTGTGAAGACCATTTCGCATGATGTCCTCACAATCATGCGACACTCCCGAGGCCAGTAGGTGACGATCGCACATTATATCATTTTCGGCTTGTTGCCGAAATGATGCACAATAGCGCGTCCCTCCTGGGCCCCACAAGCACTTACCTTGCATGCGGAGGCTCCGGAGGCATGGCCATCACACTTCCTCCCCCTGCGCACCCTGGGAAAGTACCCAGTTGCGCTGCGGAAGGAAAGGGCAGAGTGTTCATGCTTCCTTCCGGCCAGCACGGAGCTGGTGCAGAGGAGAAGCAGAGGGGATGCAAGTGCCTCTTGGAAGAGGCTTCTTGTGTGATCCCCTCATGCCAATGCTGGGAAAAGGTAAGGTGCGAAAAGGGGCTTAGAAATTGATGTTTAACCTGAACACAGCAAATAACTTACAACATGACCTCTTTCTAAAATACATTTAGTCCTTCTATCATGTGGTGCTCAAGATATATTTGGGCAACTTCCCTAGGCTTTCAGTAGAAATGGAAAAATTGGGCACATTTAGTTAATTGTTAATAGACTTTTAAAAAATCCAACTCAATTATGTTTACATTGGAAGGGAGATATTCAAACTATTTACATTAATTTTAGATTCACATTTAAATTAACATCACATTATTATGCTGGAATTCTTATCAGAATGCAAGTTAAAAAGTCTGGGCTCAGCAGTACTACATGCAAAAAGAACCGTGGGATTATTGTTGGTCATAGAACATGAGCTAACAGTGTGATACTGTAGGGGGGGAAAGGTAAATGCTATTTTACGAGTATATTGCATTAATAGAAATATAGTTTCCTAGTTGAGGGAAGTAGTAGTCCTACTATATTTTGCGTTGGCCTCATCTGGAGTATTGCATTCAGTTCTGGGGGCCTCATTTTAAGTAGAATATAGACAGGTTGGAGCAAATTCAGGGAAGGATAGCAAGGATGATAAGAGGTACGGAGAACAAAACATATGAGAAAAGGTTGAAGGAGCTGGGTATGTTCAGCTTGGTGAAAAGAAGACTGAGGAGTGACATGATTGCACTCTCAGAATACTTCCAGGGGTATCATGGAGAAGAGGGGGCAGGCCTGTCCTCTCCTGCCACAGAGAGTAGGACCAGTTCTAACGGTTTGAAGATACAAGGACAGTAGATTTTGATTGAACATTAGAAGGAATTTCTTGACAGTAAGAGGTAGTGGGGTCTTCTCTAGGTATTCTTAAAAGGTGCTGGACAGCTACCTGCTGGGGATGCTGTAACTAGACTGAGCAGAGAGTTAGACCAGATGGCCTCTGAGGTCCCTTCCAATTCCATGATTCTATGACTGCATGACTCTATAACAAGACTTGTGAAACATTTCACAAACAAAGATGAATAGTCATCAAAGACCTTCTGGCTTTGGAAAATATTACTAAAATTACATCTTCCAGGTTCTTTCGCAACTCTGATTCTGATAAGAGTATAAGTAAGCAACCAATTTAGACATATATAACATGCAATGCAAATCTTTGGGGATTTGATGATGTCATATTTAAATTTAACTGGATTTTAAATACAGGGGGACTGCCCTACATTGCAGCTCTGCTTAAGACATTGCACTCAGCTCAGTGCAGCTACTGCTCTGTGTCCCAAGCGAGCTGTGGTGTTACCCTGTTCATGAGCTGCCAGATGAACTGCTCACCATGAAAAAAGATACCATTTACTAATCACAGCAAAACATTAACAAAGGTGTGACAGAGAAATAGGCAATTGAGAGAACACCAGTATTGCAAAGAACCCTAGAACAGAGGAAAATAGGACAGCGTCACGTAGGCCACCATGGAGGAGTTAGAAGGACAGGATCTAATAAGATAAATAATAATGGTGTGTCATGCAAATTTCACTTGCCTAGTGTGTCATTTACTTATTGCCTCTCATCCAGGACTTCCTTGCCTATTTCTCCCTTGTTTGAACCAACAAGATATTTCTCAGGTTAAAAAAAAAAGACTCATTTATAGATTTTGTAATGGTACAGTATCACACATTCAGAAGTTGAATCAGAATGCTCTTGGTAATGTAAAACATTCAAAGAATGTTGTTTGAAAAGCAAAAAAGTAAAATATATTCAAAGCACAGCACACATAAGTGCAATTCTCACAAAAGCATTTTAAAGTTGGAGAGAGCGGAGTGGCCTGTGATCTAAGCAGGATGGGGAAAACAACTGCCCTAAAAATGAGAGATGTTTGCAAAAGGGGTGGTAAATCCATGAGGAACCTGCTGCTACTGCTGGTCCATCAAAACCTGAGCAGGTATAAAACAACACAAATTGTTTGTTTTCCATGGCTAATTCCAAAGAGGATGCTGTTTTAATTCATTTGGTTTTCAACCCTCTGTGTGTGTGTGTGTGTGTGTGTGTGTGTGTGTGTGTGTGTGTGTGTGAGAGAGAGAGATTGAGGGCTAAATCTAATGTGAGTCATTACTCAGTAGAGTACACTCATGAATGAATGTATTTGTCAGTTACGATTGACTGAAGTCCCATGTACATCAAGGCGTCCACTCCAGATTGGATTTATTCCTTTGATTATACACTGCAAAGTGATCACTCCCACCCTGGCTGAGTGTTTTGGAAGTTGTAGTCCCAAAATTTCCCCAATCTGTGTACCAGACATGGCAGCCTTTCCTTTTGACCTAGGAAGAGAAAGAATCAAAACCCATGAGGCCAGATATTGTACCAATTTAACCCCAACACAAGCAGAAGGAGTCCTACCAGTCCCCTGCAATTCCCTGGATCATGCCAACAGGGAAGAAGATTGTTCATTTGTTTAGCTTTGCTGTTGTGTGCTGCTTCACCTTAAGCCACTTTTTCAAGTGGAAGAAAAAGTCCCAAACTTTTCTTATCATACCATTTAATACCATTGTTGTGTGTGCACAAATGTATTCATTCATACAAGCAGTCATTTGCATCCTCTTTTGTGGAAGCCAGATGTATATTGCTTTTGTAAAAACACAATCTGCATTAGAGCTTGCACATCTGCAGACCCATTTACATTGCTGAAAAATTTACTTAAAAGCTGGATGTTTAAGAGACTCTGGGAACTGGAAGATGCTACACTTTTTTCTAACTACACTGTTCTTGCTCTGATGTTCCACAGTACTACTGTAAATTGGAAGTACTTGGCCTTCCTTGGCTGTAATGCTTTCCGGTAGCTTGTGCAATATCTATAAACCCCAGCTAGCAGCTAGTTCATGATGTCGTTCTTCATCTCGAAATCTCCACATCTGAGAAGAAAATGGAGTTGTTGCTTCATGCATTGAAAAAAGACTTCTGATTTGTCTATATGTAAACACTAATCCCAGGAAAATCTTCTGAAGGAAATACCAAAATTGTAAAGGTACCAGAATGTTCCCCCGGGGGAAGACTAATTAGAGGGCCTGTGCTCTCTCTGCTTTGTGGGGAATCTCCTGATACAGGAAATTGCCTAACCATGACTAAGTCTGAAACTACTGGAGGAACCAGATCCTGATAGAGTTCCTGGTTACTTCTTACTTCTCACTTGGAAATGAAACCAATATACTGGAGTGTGTTGTAAGGTGCCATGGGTCTCATGTCAGGACAAAAGTGGGGATGAGGGGAGTTAATGAATTACTGAACAAACAAACTAATGAAATAAAAAAATGTTCAGGCAGTAAAACAATGCTAAAGGAGGGGGATCATTTTTTTTAAGGGCTTCTCTTTAAGCAGATAATACCACCAGACTGGCTGTATTTCCTAGTTTGCTTTGTTACAATTGTCACCTTTCCTAATCTTTCCCTGAACTCACACTTTCTTCCAACCTCCCTCATCCCAGTTAGCCAAATCCCCAATCAATACCAGCCTCCTTGCAGATGGTTAAAGCCTAATTCTTCCTCTTACCTGGCCAGTTCCCCAAATATTTATCTCTTAATTGTCCAACTGTTGCTTCTACTCATCCCCTTCTCCCCAGTTCCTTTCATAACATCTCAATTGATCTCATTGTTCAAAACTGCCATTATATTAAATATAAGAGTCTGATACTAAAGCAGCCATTATTGCCTATGTCTGGTCAATGCCACAGAACACGTCTTAAAAGGCATTCTGGGTTGAACAATGATCAATAATTATACACTAACTCTGGCTATGGATCTCAGAACCTCTCTTGTTTCCAAAAGGCTGAAGCCAGACAAACAAGAAGATCTAGAAAGGACCATCCTGGAGGAACCACCACCAGGGTGATGCAACAAGCAGATAGCCAAGAGACACTGCTAAAGGTCAGATTTTCATGTTTCAGGGTTCTCGCTGAAGTCTCAGAACTGCCATGCTTCTCAGATGAGTGGCACTGGAGGAAGATGAAGTTTGATATTTCTAGAGGCCTTATCACACTACATTGTTAAATAGCTATTATTCTGCTTTAACTGTCATGACAACACATTGTGGAATTCTGAGGTCTGCAGAGAGCTCTTTAGCCTCACTAAACTACAAACCCCAGAATTCCACAGTATGTTGTTATGGGAGTTAAAGTGGAATATTAGCACTATTGCAGTGCAATGTGATAGAGCCATAGATGAAGAGGCTTTAAAGCCTGTGCAACTCCACTCGTTCACAGCTGGTACCATGTGCAATGCTGGTACACTAGCCTTGGTGGGAGTTAGGAAAAGAGATTCTAAGAGCATATTGATATGCCCATTGTGCCATCTGGAGCAAGGGAGGGACAAGAGTGCCAGAAGTGCAACTCATAAGCCTTCTTGTTGCTAATGGCAGCAGCACTGGGCAGCACAGGATGGGAAAGAGGGACACCTCCTCAAGGAATGGTAATGAGTCTTCCACTAGCACTCTACGGCTTGGAAAAATTCTCTACATCTGATGTGTGCTGTAGGATGAGAACCTTAGAGGGAATGATGGCAGTAGCTATTGGATACATTTTGCCACCTGTCCATCCAATTGAAAAAAAAAGTCTCCCTCTTCCTCTTCTTGATTGCCATATTATCTGGTTCTCCTCAGATTCTTCCTCAGTTTCTTACCTGAATTGATCTCATGCCTTCTTCCATAATCAACAAGCTGATTGGAGCCTACATACATAGATCCAAATGTGCACTGGTTTCATGTGTTCAATCCTTACCTTCTGTTTTTCTGGGTATGGTCCAGAATGGTCTTGTTAAATGTGAATCAGTTTCTCTCAAAAAGATAAAATGAAAGCACTGAGTTTACCACGATGTTTCCTTATACATACCTTTTTTAACAATTTTGGAGTGCTGGCCACATTGACATTTCATTTTAAAACTGCATTGGAAATCTAATAAATTCTCCTACAAACAACTACTAGTTGTAATAATACTATTTGTTACTAATTTCAAGGTAAAAGCCAAATATCAAAGAAAAAGTCATTTCCCTCCTTGTTTCAGATGATTTACTGCAAACACCACTTTACATGAGCATCTAAATCATCTAAATCATACTGGGTAATTGCAGCTTATTCTTTTATATTCACAGAGTTTCTAATAAATGTATACACCATAATTAAGACACAATTGAAGATATCTCTTTTTCCATGATTAGGTAAAGAATTAATTGTATCATCAACTAAGAAGAAGAATGTAGTTATGACCTATGCGAACCCTAATCTGTCACTGGAATTGGTGTTTGATGAGCAAGAAGGCAGGTATGTGGGGGTTCAGACTAACAACTGTAGGGTTAAAGTTTTAGTGGTAGGGGTTTATGCCCCTACTGAAAACAAAGATATATTTTAAAAGAAGCTAATGGATAAACTGCTGAGTTATTCAAGCAAGCAACTGGATGCTTCTCAGAGACTCAGAACAGCGTTATAACTCCACAATTAGATGGATTTTTCTGATAAAAATTTTAAGATAAGACAAAGAAAACTGCCTACTTTTTTGATAGGCTGATTATCTTGGGGGTGTAGATGCTTGGAGATTTAAGTATGGCAATACCAAACAACGTTTTTTTCCTTCAAACCCCCACCCACCCACCCACTTTTTGCCTTCAATCCCTGCTGTCTTTCTTTATTTGCTTGCCTCTTTTCCTTCCATTCCTCTTTTGTCTGTCTCAGGGCCTTTCCGCACAATACTGTTATAGTGGTATTATTCCACTTTCAGCATCCTGGGGTTTGCAGTTTAGGGACGAGCAGTCTTCTCTCCTGGTAAAGAAGCCATTTCTGACAGTAGACTAGACAGCTCTTTGTTGGAAACAAGTGGACTGAGAGAGAGAGAGAAAGGGCAAATGGCTGGCTGGCTGGCTGGCTGGCTGGCTGTTCCACTGCCACTCAGTTGCTGAGCCTGCCTCCTCTCTGCAGCAGAGCAGCCATATGACAGGCAATGTGCAGGCCCAGTCAGCTAGCCAGACTGCCTCCTTTTGCCTTGGTTGCTATCACATGGCCATGCCATTGTGGGGGAGGAGACAGGCTGAGTAGCCTTCCAGCCTTTCACAGACCCCTTGTGAAGGAATCACAGACCCCTGGATCCCAGGTTAAGAACCACTGGCATAAGTAATTTATGTAAGTAATACAGATATTTGATATGTACATCTGAGAGGTGATTTGCTATGCCATCTCAAACATCTTCCATAATTGTCCTGGTTGACTGCATATCTCTCGGCAGTTCTTGTCCTCTCTTAGTAAGTTCAAGAAAATTAATATGACCCCAACTTGCAAGAACACTCAAAGTGACACATCCAACAAAGGCATGCAGTTCAATCAGGGTGACAAGCACATTCTGTGTCCAACTGACGCTGTGGAGGCCTTTTCACACTACACTGTTATAGCTCTAGTATTCCACTTTCAACATCCTGTGGAATTCTGGGGATGGAGTTTTTGGAGGCCAAAAAGCTCTCTGGCTGAGAAACTGTAAATGCCCCTCCCTAAATTGCAAACCCCAGGATTCCACAGGATGTTGAAAGTAATAATAGCATTATAACAGTGTAGGAGAGAAAGGTCCTAAGTTTCCTTATGAACTCCTGTGTGACTGTTTCTCAGAAAAAATTCTCTGGTCTTGTTTGGTTTTCTAACAGAAGGTGGTAAATTTGCTCTCAGCAGCATTCCAAGTTTATAAAGCAAACATTGTGACTCATTTGGGAGGAAAATAACTATGCCAGTTTCAGTATTTTTTCCCCTTCATCAGGGCCGTGTTGAAGAAATGGGAGGGCTTTGGATCTAAAGTATTCCCTCACCTGCCCCAGTATGCCCCACTCCTTCTCTTGTCAGAACAGGAATGTTCTAAGGCAGACATCCTTTTCCATCTGGGAACCTCCACCTGCAAATCTCTCTCCCTGCTTTCCCCTAGAGGAGGAGTCCACAGCCTACTAAGCCCCTACTTACCTTCACAGGGATCATAGGACATCAGCTCTACTTGTTTTACAAGTCAAACATTTCCTTGAAGAAGGGCTGCATTGCCCAAAATGTGTTGATTATTTTTTGTTTGCCCTTTGGCAATGGCTGGTTTACAGGATTATGGGGAAGGAGCAGTTTAACAATATATGTCCTCAACAATTTTGTCAAGCAGCCAAGCCTGATCAGTTAAATAGCAAAATCATTTTCATTTAACGACTCCTGATTGAATGGAATTATTTAGAGGAAAACATTTGGGGGTTGCCATTTGGAACAGAGAAAGCTGTCTTGCACTGAGTCAGACCATTGGTCTACTTAGCACAATATGGTCAGCAGCAGTCATTCTCTGTGGTTTCAGGCAGGAATGTCTCCTAGATCTGCTTGGAGGTCCCCTGTGATCCATGACCAAATAGAAACCATGCTTGACCCAGCTTAACTTTCCAGATCAGACCAGATTGAATGTGTTCAGGATGGTGCGATGATGTATCATAAAAACAATCAATCGTCAGTCTTTTTTATGCAGTCATAGACTCAAGCATTAAAACCAAAATATTGACATTATTGGTTATTCCTTTTAAGCAAAATTTCCATTTAGCTGGTTTAGAATTTAATAGCAGTTACATCTTAACGTACACAGCATGCACCTACAGTCTTGGTTGTTAATATCTATCTATAGAACACTTGAATTTCCCACCATTAAAGGCTTTGATCCAAAGGTAATGTCCAGGCATGAACTTCACTGGTCTCATTAACAGTATCTATGGAACTGAAGGTCTCACTGGAATAAGAGTCTGTGGTTCCTAGAATACAGAGCCTACAATATCTTATGATCTTTTGTTTTTTAAAGCCAATATCACCAAAAAATTGCGACCTGAAAGTAGTTTATAAACCATGTGAGGAGAGTAACTAAACTCCCCGCAAGCGAGTGTTTCAGGCAGATGACTGTCCCCATCTGATAAGAAAAGAATGAGAGGCTATCATCACCTCTCCCAGAAAGCAGGTCTGACCACCACCACCTCCTCACCTTTGTTGTGCAATCAAAAAGGAACTAACCTACGAATGACACATTGTCTAAGCAAGTGTTATCTTGGAAATCTGAGCAGACTCATTTTTTAAAAAAAGTGCTTTGTTCCCACTGTATGAGAAATACGGAAAATTTCTTTTTAGTGTCATGTAGACCTCTAATTCCAGCTATGTTCTTTGTCACATAGTGCCCTTTCCTGCTTACAACTTTTATTCCTCATAAACATACTGTGAACAGGAAGCACAGATCTGCTATGTTGCCTGTGGCTACAGTCTCAAACTCATTTACTAGGGACTAGTCTCTGCTGGAAGAGCCACTGTGGTGTAGTGATTTGGGCATTGGACTACAACCCTGGAGACCAGGTTTCAATTTTCCACTCAGCCATGGAAACCCACTGGGTAATCTTGGGCACATCGCATACTTCCACGCCCCAGAAAACCCCATGATAAATTCCCCTTAGGGTCTCCATAAATCAGAAATGACTTGAAGGCAAACAACAACAACAACATGTCTATGGAACATAGTGCAACCTAGGTATGAGTAAACATCACTAGGACTGCACTATTAAAGTATTTATTTGTTTGGTACTTACAGGCTGTGCTAGGGTTAAACCTATAAAGGCAGTTCCCCTTTCTCATTCACACTCACACACTCACATTCATATAGATAATATATTATAACCAGAAAGCTGCAAACATGAAGACATCTAAACATATCATAAGCAGATCAATTAAGTAATATCAGCAGGATATTATTAAATATAAAAACAAGCTGTAGCACATAAAGTATTAAAATGTCAACAATGAAAGGCAGAGCACTAAAATATCAATTAAAAGTAGTTCAATAAAAAAAAAATACCAGGTAGGTATCTTCCTAGGGAGAAATTCTTCTAAGCCTCTGACTATTAGTGTCTCTAACATATATTATTCCTTGACGGCAGACCTGCAGACGGGATCTCAAAGGCCAATCTTATGATCCAGGCAGGTTTGTAAGGGTTCAGATGTTCCTTTAAAATGTGGTCCCAAGTCATCCAGGGCAAGGGTGGTTAACAGGTGGCCTTCCAGATACATTGAACTGGATTTCTATTGCGACATAGTCAGCATGGCCAGTAATAATGGATAATAATAGCTGTAGTTTAACAACAGCCAGTAGGCCACAACATTCCCTAAAAGAGCATTACCAGCACTCCAAATTGGACCTGGAAGCAATTAACAGCTAGTACAGCTGAAATAAAACAGGTGCTACATGTTTCAATCACTAGGGGCCTTTTAACACTACATAATTGTAGTGGTATGATCCTTCTTTAACTGTTGCGGCTGCATCCTATGGAATATTGGGGGTTGTGATTTGATGAAACACCTGCAAACCCTTCAAAAGTCCAAATTATCTTCTGTTGTTCTGCTTTTTTAGCTGCTTTTAAAATATTCCAGTTTCTCACTTTCCCACTTATTTTGGTTGTTGCAAAATGAGTTCAAAGTGCAAAGAAGGGGGAGGAATCTCAGGCCAAAACAAACTGCTGCCCCATCTCCTAGGCTGTATATTCTTCTGCATTTATAACTCTTGCCACCTTGGTCATACATGCCAGATTTTCATTTGTGAAATGTTGGAGGATATGACCTTGGCTGAGAATTTTAAATCTGTTGTGGGCTTTCAAGTTGTTTCTGACTTATGGCAACCCTAAGATGAACCTATCATGAGGTTTTCTTGGCAAGATTTGTTCAGAAGGAGTTTAACATTGCTTTCCTCTGAGGCTGAGAGAGTGTGACTTGCCCAAGGTTACCAAGTGAGTTTCCATTATGGAGCAGAGATTCAAACCCTGGTCTCCAGAATCATAGTCCCACTCAAACAACAACACCATGCTGGCTCTCATATAATTTTAAATACCACTTTGAAAATGGCAAATACAAAGATTCCACAGCACAGACCCCTGCCAGTTAATGTAGAATCATCGTGCTATAACTACATAGTGTGAAAGGGCCCCTGGTCTCCAGCCCAGCATTATGCAGCAATCTGAAATTTCTGCACCATCTTCAAAGGAAGACCCATGGAGATCTCATTACAGTATCGTACATTAGTCTGGATGCAACTAAGGCACATATGACTGACAAATTTCACTTTTTCTGCATAGAGTCACTGCAGGGAAACCAATGTAACAAGAGGTACTCCTAGCCACCTGCAACAGCTGCATTTCTTTGGACAGCAGCAGGTCCAGCAGAACTGCCCTGATACAAACGTGGTTTTCAGGTGGAATTGAAACCTATTAGAGCTAGTTGCACACTTCCATTCAGTTCAACAGATTTCTTCTAGAAGACTCTAGCCTTCTCTAGATCAAGCTTAAGTCTGTAAATTTATTAGATAATTTGATATTAGATAATGTGGTATTTGGTTTCCATACCTTGTCAGCCATAATTCTGATGTTCCTCTGAAGTCCTTGCATTTTTATGGAATGGTGTCCTCAATATCCCTAACTGAAAGAAACAGGACATATTGTGGCTTAAATAATTGTTATGGTTAGCTTTTAAAAAACTATTAATTTTAAAATGTATGCTATGTATTTTTATGTACTTGCTTCATCTATTTGACATTTCTATAATGATATTTTAGCCAAACTCATACAAAGCTTTTCCCAGCAGTTTTGCAAAAATATAAACAGGATGGGAAACAAGGGAGAATCCTCAGTTATTCCAAAACCAATGGCTATGGGGGAAAATAGTTCAGCCAGGATGGCTTTGCTATGAAGCCATACCCACTTGTCAGGGCATTAGACATATGAGTAATGTAGGCTGATTCTGAGAGCCAGAATGGTGTAGTGGTTTGAGTGTTGCACTAGGACTCTAGGAGACTTGTGTTCAAATCCCCTCTAAGGCATACAAACCCATTGGGTGATCTTGGGCAAGTTATGGTCTCCCACCTTTAGAAGAAAGTAATAGCAACCCTCTTCTGAATAAATGTTGCCAACAAAATCTGATGATCCTAAGTCAGAGTCAATTTGAAGGTACATAACAACAAGAAGAACAGTTGTCCCCCAGCATCATCTTCTGGGTCCATTCGTCCACTGTAGCATCATGCCTGCAAGTCCCAATGCCATCAGGTGGCCCAGAAGAACACTATGATCACTAGTATCACAAGCACTCAGAAGTCCTAGATCACCAAAAGGATTATACTGTACTCCTACCATCCATTTCCTGCCAGATGTTATCCAATAGGACAAAAATTTTTACAGTGCCATAAATATGTGGGTTAGAAACCATATAAGAATGGATCCAAATAATGCATCATCCAAGATAACCTGGAGTTGCAAGGCCACTATTTAAGTATCTACTCCAAAATGGCAAATAAGATAAACTGCTCAAGTTTATTGGCTTCTTTTCAACAATGATCTAACTGCCACTTTATTAAAAGCCACAGAAACTGTTTGTTCTCTCAAAAAGGCATTACCCAGGTCCAGACATTCCCCTTCCCATTCTGAAAGAATACCTGAGGTAGGGGTTCACATAATCTACCCACCACATCTCATTGTTGTTTCTGTAGGCAGCAGCCATGCCCCCTGGCATTGGCATATTTAGCCAGTTGACGTAGGCGCTCATGGCACTTGCTGATATTCACATGCACATGCTCAGTGCAATAAAACATTAATTTAAAACAATTAAACACTTTCAATGCATTTTACATAGTAAAAAAATACAGCACACCTACTGAACATTCTTCTGCCCCAGCCAGTTAAGAGCTGAAGGGTGTGTTTAAATAAGAAGGTCTTTCCTGCTGGTGAAGTGAGAGCAGAGAGGGGAACAACAAAGCCTAGCTTGGGAGGGAGTTCCATTGCCCCCGGGAAGGTACTCTCTGGTGTCCTCACCAGTCTAGCCTGTCAGGCTGGTGGGATGGAGAGGATGCCCTCCTCTAAAGATTATTAGGCTCAGGCAGGCTCACATGAGTGATAGGATAATTTAAGAAAGAAACCACAGCAGGAGGAGGCATTGAGAGTGATAATGAAAAAGTAGCAGCTGAAGAAACAATAGATGGGGCAGAAGTGCCATCAAACAAGAATGCAGGGAAGTATAGCCAATGAACACCAGGTGCTATAGGCTATATTTCAGAGGAAGGAACTAGCAAAACCACTTCTGAGCATTCCATTAGGCAACAGGTGACTTGAAGGCATGTGCGTATGCACACACACGCACACGCACACACACAACTCCAGGAAACCCGCCCCCCCCCGGAGATGTGTCAAGTGACAAGTTAGCTCACAGCCCCTCTACTGGGCTGTGGCAGGTAAACAAGGTGATAAAGCCTGTAAGTGTTGTTATTACCTGTTGTAACAGTGTAACAGCAAGTCAGAGAATGAGAAATATAACCAAACAGGAGTTGGACACTTCCTTCCTTTTCTTTCATGGAGTTCATCTTGCTTCCTAAGGAGAGCAGCTTAAATGTCAGTGCTTCTTTAGAAGACTGCATTTCTAATAAAAAGTTAAGGGTTGCACTTCAACTGACTGAAGTTCTTTTATTAAAGTGTAACATGCTGCATATATTAGACACAGTCAGAATTAAGCATCACTGTGTTCAGTGGTGTGTGTGCCAAGATAACTATATGCAAGATGGTAGTCTTAACTGTAAGGTACCACTTGTTTGGTTTCTGTGAATATTTTGGATTTCTGTTTTATATGATATTACTGTATTTACCTGGTGTTGCCCGGGATTTTATTTTCTCATAAATAAGTTCCCTGGAGGACTTTGATGCGGTTGAATTACACAGATTTGAGATCCTATGTCTCTAATTCCCCAAACTGTTTTGTCCAGTACCTGTAACTTTTCCCTTACACTACCCCAACCAGCCTATTCATGCCTGGGATCTTATTTTCTCATAGGTAATACTTGTTAGAAAGATTTGAAATCCTGTGTCTCTAATTCCCCAAACTGTCTTGTCCAGTACTTGTGACTTTTCCCCATATTCCCCAATCCAATCTGTATTCAGAGTTACTAACATACAGAAGTTGGGTTTGTGAGTCAACTTGCTGCTAGGCCTCATCTCCATAGCCACCGGCCTATTCAGAGTTCTCTGGCTGAGAATTCTAAAGGCCCCTCCCTGAACTCCCAACCCCAGGATGCCATAGAATCTTCATAGGCAGCCAATTTTATGAGGTCTTCTCACCTGACACAGCCAATCATATGAGGTCTTCACCTGCCTGACACAGACAAACTCACAAACATTGACTTTCATATATTAGATAGAGTTCAATCCGAGGGTTATCTACTTTGGGTACAGATGTAAATAGCAGAAAAGTTCTCTGTATGTATGTACAACACACATATACAGAGACAAAGGCATGACTATAGATCACCTTCGGACATATCTAAACGGGTTGCCACGATTTCCTATATGTCGGCATTTTCCACCACATGACATCATTCCACGGTGGGTGCATTTGAACCCTCCAAAATGTGGATTCTCGATTAGGAGAATAGATGTGTCTAATCTAAAGAAGGAAGCAGCAGCAGAAGGGGCGCACTGGGAGTGATAACAGAGAAGTAGCAGCTCAGGAAACAACAGCACTGAATGGAACCACAAGATTTAATATGTGCACTTCTTAAGTCATTTTTCAGGAGAAATTTCCCCTGCCTCTAAAGAGCTACTTCCCACCAAAAGCAGAAAATGTTGAGGACAGTCCCTCTGAGCCTTGAACAAAGTATAAGAAATGAATATGAAAACAGGATCCAGTGAAGACATTTAAAATGCTAAAAAGAGAGAAACAACACAGTGAGATAGGCCCCCCACCCCATCCCCAGTTTGAATATAAGGTTGCAGTACCACCATTTCCATCATCTCCTGATTTTTGCACCGCTTAGCGTGATAGAATTCTGAAGAATTCAGAAAGCATGATCATTTTTGAGGCATTTGCATTGGTCTTAATCAAGTTAATGCCTAGCTGCTTTCTCCTCTTCCTCTCATGGACCAGCACAACTACATTTTTTTTTCCTTTTTGGTAATTCCAACACTATGAGCAATTTCTGATGATACTGTGACAAATTGAACAGTTTACACTGACCCTTCACCTGCCACCAGCTGCCTGGAGGCATTTTCTCTTGGTCAATTGTCAGATCAGCAGTATCGAACACACTTATCCAGTGAACAGTTGGAAACCAGCACTGCCGGAAGCAAATCATTATGGGCTTTGCTCTATTGTTACAGAGTTTTTCCATGACTGTGTCTCTCCCCCACACAAACAGGTATGATTTTCTTGTGTAAAGGTTATCGCACTCTGCAATAGTAAAATGGAATTTTACTAGGGGGAATGGTCATCCCAAGGGCTCCTTTCAGGTCTTAACATAAGGGGTGGGGCATTTTATCTTGCCCTCCAACCTTAGGGGGTGGAGACAAGATGTTGGAGTAGGCAAAAGCTAAGTATTTCCCCCAATAAATACAGGCAAAGCTCTCTTTCCCCAGCATATTTCAGACTGCTTCTTTGGCTGCTTAAACTTCACAAGAAATAATACTACAACCATGTTGGGGAAAAGGTCAATCTTCCTTGCTCTAGTTCTTATTCTGATTATACAAGGTAAGCAAAATGTGTTCTAAAAAGCATAGCTCAAGGCAATGTTTCTGTTGATATCATTATCACTATTGCTTTTATTAAAGTAATGTATTTTTTATGCCAACTTTTTTTTAAGAGATCTTGTGATAGAGGGTGGGATATAAATATTTAAATAAATAAATAAAGTCACTGTTAATATTTTGCAGTAGCTTGAAATCCATACTTTTCAAAGCTATGATTAAAATTACAGGCCAATGCTATCTTACTGCATTGATTTTGTTGGTGCTGGAGCAACTTCACCACCAAGACTTTCATAATTCAAAATGTCACTGCATTGTTGTTGTTATTGTTATAATTGTCACAACTATTATAATAAAGTGGGATGAGCAAAAGATAAGACTATGAATTGGCCAATTCCCAGTGGCCTACCTAGTATCCACTGGTTGGTGGGATTCTCACCAAGAAATCTGAATGAAACATTTCTTGCGTTTCTAAACCAAGAAGTTTATTTAACAGATTAATGTACATTAATAGCTTGATGATACTCCATATGCAATCTTACTTAGTAAATTTGAAATGTGCTGTGAACCACAGAATTTCTAGTGGAAGAACAAGGAGGACAGAATATGCACATCATTATTTAGGTGCTTGATAGTGTGGGTATCTCACACACTTAATATTAACTATTTCTTATGTTCCAGAGGCATCTGTTGCCCCAGTGACCCAGGAACCAAGCAGTGAAACAAGCGAGGTGCCAACTATTGAGTCAAGCAAAGAACCCAGCAGTGAAGAAGAACCAAGTGTGGAACCAAGTGTGGAACCCAGTATACAGCCAACTGAAGGCTTGAGTGGAGATGCAAGTGGAGAAGGGAGTGGGGAAGCAAGTGAAGAAGCAAGTGGGGAAGCAAGTGGAGAACTGAGTGGGGAAGCAAGTGGAGAATTGAGTGGGGAAGCAAGTGGAGAACTGACTGGGGGGGCAAGCGGAGAAGGCGAACCAACCATTGAACCAAGCATAGAGTCAAGTGAAGAACCTACAGTAGTGGCAAGTGAAGAGCCAACTGAGGAGCCAAGCACAGAGCCAAGTGGTGAACCTGCATCAGAATTCAGCACAGAACCTGAAGACTTTTCAAATATACTGCCTACTGAAGAACCACTTGGAGGTGTAACCAAAGAGACAAGCACAGAATCAGGCCTACAACCAGCTACAGAGGAAACAGAATTGTTCAGTAAGTTAATTATGCTATTGTTATTGCCTTGTTAGTAACAGCTCACCTCAAAACTGGTCTATATTTTGGTTGAGGATTGACATCATGGAGAATTTTCTACCTTCCACCTGCTGTACTATGACTCACCAGATGAATTGAGATCATAACATGTTGGGTCAGCCTGTGAGTCAATAATTTTTACTTGTAGGCTAGACAAACTCAATGTAATATTCTCAGTTCATAGTGATAAATTGTAGAAGACTGTATATAAGATGATGGGAGAGACTCAGCATCAGAATGCCACTCATTATGGCAACATATCAATAACATATCAGTCATCTCCTATTATACTTACAGAATGATGTGGTTAGATGTGGACAAAAGGATATGCACATTCTTTACGCGAGGAAGCATTTCCCATCTAGTACAGATTTCGAGTCATAATGTGACAGAAGGCAGAATTTTTCTAAATCCAGTTGTTAGTCCCATCCAAAGCAGACTCATTGAGTCAATGGGAACTTAAAATATGTTTCTGTTGATTCAGTGATTCTATTCTAACTGGGACTGGCAACAGGATTTAGGCTGGACTAGGAGTTCTCCAGCCCTTCAGCTCTCATTGTACTGTGACTCTCAAGCAGCCACTGCTAGCATTGCCAGTAATGAGGAAGGCTGGGACTGCAGTGCAATAAAATCTGAAGAGCCACAGAATTCCCACCACAGATATAACTATAGCCATACAGCACAATCCTACTTTTTCTCACCTGTGGCTTCCCACAAGTGGTGGAGTAAGGTGGCAATGATGGGGCCAAGAAGGGAACATTGTACAAAGAATCTCTCAATGGATTTCCTCCTTCAAACAACAACTAATTCCTGAGAAGCCTCTGAGGAGCATATTTTGCCATTTCTGTATAAGCGGGGGGATGGGGGGGGAAGCCTGAGGAGAAAAAAGGGCCGGTTTAAAAAAGTCCTTCATGGGCTTAAAATGGATGAGACAGGTCCAAAACTGCACACAAATGGCAAGGACAACACTCCTCCCATCCTTCTGGTTTCTGGGGTATGCATGATCACTGATTTAGTAAGGTAAAAATTTTTTTTTCAGCATGTTTGGGGGTGTTGTACTCCAAGTAAGGGCAAAAATAGCTCCAGACCACAGAAATTGCCCATCCTTCCAATACTGTGAAAAATGCAGAAATGCAGGGTGCTTTTCAACATATAATGCAGATTTTTTTTAATTCTTTTAACAACTATCAATAGCTATTTAATAACAAGTTATTCTTTTCAGAAAACAATATTTACACTGAGAAGTTAGAGCTGCCAAATTTCATTCTGGGGATGAAGAGACTACATATCCAAGAGCGCTCCCATTTTTTTTTCTTGGCGGCATTCTTCTGCCTCTAACAAGTTCAAGACAAGTAGACATTTTACAGATGCAGATTTTCCTAACTTTCATCTGCTTGCAAATACCAAAAGGCCCTATTGCTCACTTCTGAATTTTGCAACTGATAAATGTATGGAGAGGGATCTTGTCAGAAAAATTAACAAAAATGGCAACACAAATAATAGGTAACAGCATTTGTGTTGCCATCATTGTTAGTTTTCTTAACAAGACCCCCCCATACATTTACCCTACTTACTCATCATAGCACATCAGAAGTAATAGCAATTAAAAATAATGAGATGTCATCCTGTTTAACCTAGAGGTTAAAAGTAATAATGTAATAAAAGCATGAACCCCCAAAAAACTCACTTCTGAAACTCTTAACAGCAATTTTTTCCATACCTAACTCCAAATTTTGCCCAACACATTCACACGCAGTATAGTAAAACCTTCTTAATCATAACAAATATAAATACCACAGGGATATTTTGGAATAGATAAATATAAATATCCCAAGGATATTTCAGGATAGATAATTCAACTCTACATAGTACTGAGTCAAGTTTTGGAAGAGAAATTATTGAATTTGCAGAATGAATTGAGTTTGGAAACTGTGGGCAGTTTCTTTTCCATTGTAATGATTTAGTCTGCAATCTTGCCTCTCCTTGCTCTATAGCTTTGTTTCATATGTTTGTCTTTAGAATAAAAAGAAAAGGAATCTAGAAAGAGGAGTGGCACTGAAGTCTTCCTGATGATTTTGACTTGATTGAAGCAACTCTCCAGCAGATGGAAATACCAAGAGTCTCTGTAGTTTCAGAACTAACAAGGCTTAAAGTTAATTGGCTGTTTTCAGTGAAATTTAAATCAAGACTTTTACCCCGTATTTCATTTTGTTATTTATTAAACTGTAACATAACAGAAAGTGCACAGTTGGATTGTATTATTTCTATTGTGTTAATTCTCTTCTCACTTCCACCTCCCAAACTCTCTGTAAAGGTGGATAAAACGTGTGACCCCTGCTTTAGCCAACTGTTAAAAATTGGAATGTTATTCTCATTCATAATTTACTTTGTGTATTACAATAATCCATTTGTATTTCTCCTTTGCCTTTACTCAAATCCTAACAATATATACTGAAGATAAAGTTCCACTTATTATAAAATTTTATTTTTAAATGAGCAGGGAATAGAGAAATAGAAGATACTTATATCAATATCTATATTTGGATATTGATGTATTTGGTGACTGTATAATCTGTTTAAATAATAACTTGGAAGTAAGTCCCACCGTTTTCAACAAGAATCTCATGCAAGTATGGTTGCAACATCTATTCAAGTCTATCATTAACTGTTTTGACAGTTCCCAATAAGCCAAAGACATTATATTTGGTGGTATGTTGTTCAAAGCACTCCAGTTTTTGCAGGATACCTACAGACATCTCCCTTTAAATAGAAGGTACAAATGGTGAATTACTCCTAAACCGCACAGAAAGCTGACGTGTGGTACATACAAAGCACATTGATTCCTCAAAAAAGCATGGGAACAGAGTATTTTTGAAATTCTAATGACCAAAATGCGGGGCACGAAGAATACAGGCCAAAGCATTATGTATGCCTGCCTTGGTTGACTTCCATTGCCTCTTCAGTCTTGGATAAGAAAGAGTGGGCAAAACCAATCATATGAAAAGCATGCGGTAGAATTTGCACAATGCAAACTTCATTCACCAGGGTGTGCTTGATAAACAGCCACACAAAAAATAAAGACCAGACAAAATTCAGAGGTACTTTTATTTGCAGTCTACTCTGTCTCTCTTTCATTCATGCATATGTACTAACACATACACTTAGATAAAACTGCATTGTTACTGCTAGAGTTATAGTTATTCCATTTTATGCAGAATATTTTTCTTCCTTTAATAATCCCAAAGCAAGGCAGTTTTTTTGTCCCCAGTAGGTGAACTTTCCTCATCTCAAGAGTTCGTAATGATAGAGTTCTGCCACAGATAATAATATCACATTCAGTACCATGAACTCTGTTTTCTATCAAATACTAAAAGCCAGCCACTTTTGTTTGAAGAAATGAAAACTTGTTTCTTCTTTAACTTTAGCAGCAAACAGCACCAGTTGAAGGTGCTGATTTCAGTAGCATGTGAGAAAGGGAGCCCTTGTGTTGCCTAACAAGGTTTCGGTGAAAGAATTCCTCAGATAACCTTCAGCCCTGAATTGCCCTCTGCGGCTGCAGGTAAGCCTTTGTGGAATGTCTCTGAGCCTGAAATGATCATAGTGAGAGCATTATAGACCAAGAGACAGCCACTGGCCAAGTGCTGAACAAAGAGCCTCCGGGGTCTCTTCTCCTTTGCAAACATGCCACTTAAGATTGTGCAATTCAATAGCAGAAAGTGAGCTGCAAAGTGAATGGGAAGTCAAGTTTCTACAGGAGAAACATGGAGTGGCTTTGTTAAAGAGCCCTTGACCTGAGTGGATGATGGCCAAACAAAAGAAGTGTCAAAATCTGGCTGCATTTGCATGTCCTTTGTGTGAGGAAGGATGCCTTGAATAAATCAGATACCACATTTTAGAGTCAGCAGAGACAGGAATTAGGTTTTCTGAGTAAAGTGCAGGATACACTGAAGGCCCTCCAGGATTTTCACCCACATTCTATTCAGCCTTTTTTTTTTTTTAACTGTGTTGGGCCCATAATCCTGCATAAATTTCACCTCTCTAAAATTCAAGTTAGTTTAGTAGGAATAAGCAGGCTAACTCCATGCAGCAGTGCCATATCTGAGTGCACTTTTCAACTTTTTTTTCACAAATAGGAAAAAGAATAAGTGAAATATAGTAACTACTACAGCCAGTCCAGTCCTTACAACTGGCATAACCTAAAAACAAATTACTGTTGAATCAGGGATTCCGACTGTTGAATCATAGGAAGCTACTTTATACCAAGATACACCACTGGCCCACCTATACTAATACTGTCAACTGTAACAGATCTTCCAGGATTTCAGGCAGGATTTTTTCCTAGTGTTATCCGGAGATCCCTGGTATTCCCGAATGGGAATTCTCATCCAAACACGGCGACAATCTTGTTTACCTTTCAAATTCAGACAGTGTCAGATGTGTTCAGGGTAGTACATCGCATGAGGGAGAGAGACTATGTTTGACACCAATCTGCATGCATAGTCTCTACATATTCTATTTAAAAATGCACATTTATGTGTACACAGATACACCATGTTTCAAAGCCTCATGAATATCAAAAGCAGTTTGCTAGTTCATAAGCAAGAAGACTCCTAATATTGCAATCCTAAACCTGTTTGCTGGGAAGTAAGTCCTGTTAGGTTGAATGGAACTTACTCCAAGATACAGTGCAGTGCAAAAGACTGCATCCTAACTCACTAGGTAAGAACATCCAAAGATCTGAAGAAGTGGGCTTTAAGCACTAAGCAGGACTTGCCATCCTCCCTCCCATGTGTATCACAGGCTTCCCCCACTGACAGGTTAGGGACCAGACCACTGTAAATCAAAGACACCACAAAAAGATAAAGAATATAATCCAGCCAGAACAAACTTTTTTTAAAAAAATTAAAGAGCAATGGATGATTTAGAATGTACTTAAACCTGTCATAGCTAAATCAATGGGATTTAACACTGTTTAATTTGGGTTGCTGAATCATGTTCAGAGTGTATTCTGCCAAGTGTTCTGACTCGTGTACAAATCCTCTTCTTTCCATGTATTATTCATGTCAAAATAGATCACGGAAAAGATAATACCTTATACTACAAACATAATGCTGAAAATAATTCAGCTGAACTTAAGAACTTTTAACTTCCACGTGGAAGTTAAAGTATTGATTTGAAATTTAACTTTGTTTTCAAAGGAGAAATGTATAGGACTTGTGTGCTTAACTCCTTTGCAGAACTAATCTTTACTGGGAAGACACAGCTGCCAGCAAAGCAGTCACCTCATAGTACGTCCCATCCGTACTGTCCAGGCTATGCATTTCCTATGCTGATCTCACTCTACTATGCATTTTCATGTCAACAGCAGAAGCAACTGTGCAGCATAATGATGCCAGCACCCAGGACAAGTCATACTATATATGTTACAGCTGGGGAGTGCTAGAACTTGGCAGTGTTAATGATTTAGTGGTAGCCCCATGTTTCTTGCCAAGTTTAGTTCTACTCACTGGCTGGATTGTGTTCACATATTTTTAAAGAGGTTTTGTTTATGAAAGTGCTTCTGCCCCAGGAAGTATATATAAACTACAGTATATTAAATAAACCATTAATTGGGATGATTAGTCCATTGATTCCATTATTTTAGTGGCCTCAGAGTACTTTGCGCTATCAGGGCCCAAGTCAACATGCTGGTAAAGGTGTGGCAGAGGATTCTTTGGTTTCTGTCAAAGCCCTTGGCTGATGAACGAACACACTAAATCTAACTCCCTGGTTTGCTGCTGCCCTAACAAAGCCACTGTTTGCAGTCATGGTGATAGCCTTTAAAGCATCTCCTGTCCCAAAAATGGTCAGAGAACGGTGACTGATTTTGGAACTAAGCACTAATTTTAAAGCACGTTCAGAGGGCTGGTCTGGCACCACGTTGATTCTTTCCATGAGCCGGTTGGCTCGGCTTTTCTCCCCTGCTCCCCCCAAAGTTTCTAAGATAACCTGAAAGTCTTTAACTGCAGATTCACAAGCAAACAGCTCTTTGTCCTTCATGAATTCTTCCAACAGTGGGAGGACCCTCTCTTCTCTTTCTTGTGCTGCCTGCTCAGACAGGACTTTCTCCTTAAAGATGCAGTAACAGCCTCCGTAGCTAAGGGCAGAGACATAGGTAATTAGAGTAGTAATATCCAGGTTAACCCTATTGCATATATCAACTCTGATTTCTGTGGGAAAAGCTACAGTTGCTATTAAATTGTCCCGATCTACTCTTGTCATTTGAAGACATTCAGCTCCATCATCCGATTCACTAGAACTTAAGTAGACCTCTTCCTTAGCTTGCTCCATCAATATATTCACAGCAACTATGTCCCCTCGCACAGATATGCCCATGTCTTTCAGTTTCTCTGCCACTGGGCAAGAGACACCATTGTAGAATGCAAAGATAATATGCGGGTTACTGTATTGAACCAGTTGCTGACCACTTGCTTGCAGGAAATCTTCTGCTTGCTTAATGATGTTTTTGTCACCATACTGGCCTCTGCCCAACCAGATGTTGTGCAGTGCTTCAGCCTTTCGACCAATTGCTTTCACCCAAGTATGACCACTGTTTGCAACAACATCTACTACCAAGCTTTGCTTTTCACCATATTTATCTTCATAAGTAAAGACATGTAGGACTGCAGCAACTTCCTCCAAGTTCTCTGCAGACTCAATGATGGCTTGCAGGTGCGTGAGGTTCGTGCTCTGCAGATGAGACTCTTTGATGGCTACTCTTCCGGCCTCCACTTTATGTAGGAACTTTAACTCTGCTTTCAACCTGCCACAGAGTTTTGAACCCCCTTCTACACCACCTTTCTGGGACCTGCAAAGAGCTTCTGCCCTCTTGATCAGCTCCTTAGCAACAGCAATTCTCTCACACAGCAAGGAATGAGCAGACATGCTGGTAACATTATTCCTGAAAATGATAAGAAAGACCTGTACTGTTAGTGTGAGTTGTAAGATGAACACAACAATGAAGTTTCTCAAATCACTCCTTTTCCAAAAGAAAACAGAACATTTCAAGGTAGCACACAAAACTATGTATTTTAAATAAACTAAACATGTTTCTTTAGTTTATCAAATGTGAATATTTTTAAATAATCCAATTACAAATCAAAAATTTAGTAGGACTAGGATTCTCTTTTCTGAGGACAGAAAAAAGAGGAGAGATTTGAGTTCAAGCTGCTTAGAATAGGAACAGAAAATCTGAAGAGGCAGAGTATTATATAGAATTACAGTGCATCCTCTGTATATGTAGGGGTTCTGTTCCAGGAACTCCTGTTTAAAACAAAAAAAAAAGTGTCACTTTCCAGTGTAGTCAATGGATGCAATGTGTGTGTGCCCATGCCAGACCGTGCCCACTGCAACCATTGACTGTAATGGGAGCGATGCTTCACATGATCATGTATGAGGAGGTTGGACCAGAAGATGGTGCAGTGTATCTTAGGCCATTTCCTCACTGTACTATTATAGTGCTATTATTGCATTGCAGTTTAGGGAGAGGCCTTTAGAATTCTCAGCCAGAGAGCTCTTCGGCCTCAGTAAACTACAAACTACAAGTACAAACCCCAGAATTCCACAGGATGTTGAAAGTGGAATAATAGCACTAAAACAGTGTAGTGTAGAAATGGCCTTAGATAAGTTTATCTATTCACTTTTAAACAAGTCACTAAGACACTCCAATTTAAGATTCCTTGGCTATTTCAAAATTATTAGCCCTGACTGATATTGATATTGATGTAGAGGATGAACCTTTCTCAAGCAATCTATACTATAGTCATGTCAGTGAATCTAAAGGAAAGTGTTGCTGCTGTTGTTGTGTGCCTTCAAGTCATTTCCAACTTATGGAAACCCTAAGGAGAAGCTATCACAGAGTTTTCTGTGGCTGAGAATGTCTGACACACCCAAATCACCCAGTGGGTTTCCATGGCTAAGCAGGAATCAAACCCTGACGTCCAGGGTTATAGCTCAACACTCAAACCACTACACCACATTGGCTCTCAAAGGAAACTGTACCAAAGATCAATTTCCTACTGTCTTTCAACAGTTTTGACCTTTGTTTCTAAAGCGTATTTAAACACATGGTGGGGAGGGGGAGAGAACCATATCCTTACTGAGTTGTTTTAAAAAAAAAAAAGAATTACTCCAAAGACATTCCAAGCAATGTTGCATGACCATTCTAAACCCTACGGATTAATAAATTCTCCATATGCTTCCTAGGTTGTTTTTCCCTAAGACAATAAAAAGATAGCGCAGGATGTATCCTATCACTGTCATGGTAATATTCTGCAATTGTGAATCCTTTTGCTTACACAAATGCTGCCATCTGCAGGATTGACCACAGGACAGCAATGCAAGCATCTGTTTCAAACTAAAACAAGAATGAACAACTTGTGGAATCTTTTCAGATATTATTAGACTGCAGCTCTCATCAGCCCTATTCAGCAAAGAGAATAATAAGGGATAACAGCAGCTGCAACATAACAAACTGACCACTGCTGCTTTTGAGGTAGGCAAGTAAAGGCATAATAGAAACTGACCCTCCCACTTGCATCTCTTTTTCCTAGGACAGTCTGCTGCTTCCTCACCAGTTAAATATCTCAGCCATTTTCTTTCCCAATGGTCTAATTGACACACCTCTACTGCAAGGTGCATAGCCCAACAAGCTTGAGCAAAATATTCACATTATTATGTACCTTACTGATTTATTTCTATGCTGGAGATGTGAAGGCCTGGGGAAAAATGGAAAAAATCTGGAGGAAAATACTTTTTTTCATTTTTTTCCTGAAGTCTTCCCCCCTTAGAAAAATGGAAAAAAGTGAAAATGGGGGGGGGAATGGATTGTGGCAGATTGTCTTTTAGAATGGTGAATAAAATCTTTAAAACAAGGTGTCCCTGTATTTTCTATGTTCATATTATTGCCAGGAAAAATTTTTATGCAGGGTAATATACCTTATAATTCCTAGTCTTGGAATCCTTTTCTCACGTCTTTCTATGGGAATTAATATATTATTTCTGCTTAACGCTATGCAAGATAATAGAAGACAACCATTTTCTTTTTTCCAAATGTTGATGGTTTCTTCTGTTTTCATTGTTTTTTCCCTACTCCTAATACAATAGCAAAACCAAAGAGTATTGTTCAAGTTCAAGATCTTCTAGTTCAGGCTGTAACAAAAAAATTTAAAAAAGAGATTTCATCTGTAACTATTCTCTGTACTT
The DNA here is from genome assembly GCA_948472985.1 of Iguana delicatissima. Taxonomy (NCBI): domain Eukaryota; kingdom Metazoa; phylum Chordata; class Lepidosauria; order Squamata; family Iguanidae; genus Iguana; species Iguana delicatissima. The sequence goes on from CAOKZL010003139.1 coordinate 189,493, forward strand.
TTAATATACTAAAGATGATAATTTCATGCCAAACAAAATTATATAAACATATTACATTATATATAAGTCATTCAGTTCATGTTCCTGAACTTAAAGTGCTAATTTCACATTTTTTATTTTGTTCGAAAAATCCCAATTTTTCTTTCTTGAAAAAAAAATTCCCTATAACTAAAAAATTACCAAAAATTTTACATCTCTGTTCTACGTTAAGCCAGAAGGAAATGATAGCAAACAGATGCAGGACCAAGGGGGTGCTTTTCCCCCCTCGGCTTCTCTTGTTGTTTGTGCTGCTGGTAGTAATGGATATGAAGAGCCATTCACCTTCATCTTCATCTTCTATGGAAGTGAGTTAAATGGGTAGAATTCTTCAGACTTTGCTTGACTAAAAAGTTCCCTGTTAAAAATTTCTGGCTTAATCAAGTTCTTCTAATCCAGGGATAATCCAATTGGTGGCCTCAGAGGTCTGAGTCTACAATTCCTGTCAATCCCAGCAACACCAACCTATGGAATTTTTAAATAAAAATATTAACACTGAGTGCACTTCCACTAAGCTAGAAACATCACTTCTGTTCTGAAAGACAAAGGGAATCTAAATAGCACACGTTTTGTTACTGAAGAAAAGGAACACTGGTCTTACTTGTGATATGTTCATTTCCAGCAGACAAGGGATGAACCTCCTAAACCAGGGCTTTCCAAACGGTGTTCCGCGACACGTTAGGTGTGTCACCCACAATCTTGGAAATGTATGCTATTATTTATAAATCATATATTTTTAAAAATATATGAAAGATTTTCATGAGATATGTTGTATCCCCATACATTTTGTTATTACAATTTATGTATCTCTATGTAAGGGATTAGTTTAACTTCTGGTTTGCTAGTAACACTGAATTACTGTGTCACGAAATGATGTGTCTCTAAAAAAGTGTGTCACCAACATGAAAAGTTTGGAAAGCTCTGTCCTAAACAATTAGGTTGGCTCCTCCCACTGTTCCTAGTAGGCAGGACAAAGGAAGACTTTCCAGATGTTACCATGTCGGGGGGGGTAAGCCCCTGGAGGTCAGTAGTTAAAGAGCCAAAGAATAAGATGTTCTAAAGATAAAGAAGGTTTAACCATTTATTAGCACATCCATAACCAACAACAGTCATGAACACTGTCTCGGACCACAACTACTACGTAACTGAACATCAGTAACAAAGACCAGCCCACAATTGTGGGGCCACATGATCCCCATGAGGGGTAACTATATACACTCTGGTATTCTGGCATTGCTATGCCAGCATCCACCAGGTGGGGAGGAAGTTAGTCCTTTGCCTGCTAGAAACATACATATCACAGGTGAAATCAACATTCCTTTTTCCAGTGGAAAAGGGGCCAAACTTCCTAAACATCTGGAACTTACCTAGGCCTCCACTATTTAGGGTGGATGTGCTAGCATTCTGCTTTTCTAGGGATCTATCACCAGTTGCAAAAGCCCTCCTAAGTATTACTCACATGCTACAAGACCCTCCTTCCAAAGGCAGCCATGGCTGACTGAAAGCTGTCATGTCTCATGAACATGAAGAGTGACTTCCAACACTGCAAATTATGCCAGCTCACACCCTGCTAATTGGTTGTCTTAACTGTGGATACTCCACTTCATAAGCAATATGGATTCACCACTTCTGGGAACAGAAAGTTAATGTCTGACTTTTAGCAAATACTTTAGCCAGAATGGCAAAAAGTTCCTTGCTGGGTCATTTGTATATCTGCATAAGACTATCGCCATTTTTAGGTAAGGGAGAGAATAGGTTAACATATGGATACACCTTGTGTTAACAGGAACTGTTTCCAGCATTATATTTGAACTCACTGAGGGAAAATCTTGCTCAGCCACTTGAATCCCTCTGGCTCCATGCGAACAGGTTATTATAACTCTATTGGAAGACTGGGGACGTTCTCTATACAGAACAGTGGAGGATAAAATTCCTCCAAGAAATATCTGTCAAGTAACAACAAATCACAGTTTTAAATAGCAAACTCCATATATGGAGCTGTACACTACATTAGATTCTGAACGTGAATGTGGTTTAGTGGTCTGAGTGCCTGACTAGGGGTTCAGGAGACCAGGGCCCAAGTCCCCACTCAGCCGTGGAAGCCACCGGCAAGACACTCCTTCAGGCCCAGAAGGCGGCAATGGAGAACCCCTCCGAACCAGTCATGCCAAAAAAAAGCCCACAACACGCAAACCACCACACCAGCTGCCTCTTGAATACAGATATGCAATTATACATCATAAACAAACGACTCATCTCACATAGTTAGGATTCACAGTACTCAGAAGCAGGCGCAATTGTTTTTTCAGTGAGGCTTACGCCCAGTATGAATATAAACATGAGAATACGGTATTCCAGTATGACCAGCTTCATTTTATGGAGAACTATTATTTTTTCCCCAATAAAATGGTCGCTCCTGGGGAAATGAAATCCAACAGACCCTTAGCTTTGGAAAGAAAACAGAAATGGAACAACAAATGCAAGAAAGGGCAGGGCCACCTTCCTCCCGCCTTCACCCGAAGCAGCCGGCGAAGCGCTTTCCCGGCCGCCTTTGAACTCCAGGCCAGCCACCGCCAGGAACGGGAGGAGGCTGTTCGCTCCTGATGGCGGCCAAGGAGGATCACGGGAGCGAAGTCTGGACCACCATGTTAACTGAGGGCGCCAATGCTTCTTGCCAACTGAGGACAAAGATCTTTTTCGCTCAGCTCAAGTGCCTATCCATTTGAAGGTATCAGGTTATTCCAGCCCTCCCATCTCTTATGTGATGTGCTTTCCCACTTCCGGTCCTGCCTTCCAGCACTCAGCATTTTAACGTAACTAAGGCCATTTCCGCACTAGCCTGTTATAGTGCTATTATCCCACTTTCAACATCCTATGGAATCCTGGGGCTTGCAGTTAGGGGAGGGGCCAGAGGCCTTCCATAAGATGTTGAAAGTGGGATAATAGCACTAAAACAGGCTAGTGCGGAAATGGCCGATACTTACAGGGCTGCCGAGAGCTCCTCTGCCGCGCCGTCCCCCGCCTGCAGTTTCAGCGGCGTCCCCTTTGCCCCATAGAGGCGGACTCCGCCGGCTGGCCGCCCGGCCGGCCGCCCCCCCCCCGCGGTTCTGTGCAGCCCTAACTTCCGGCCCCGCTTGGAAGTGCCCATGTGCGGGGCAGGACGGGCGGCAAGTGGGCCGGGTGCTAAAGCGCCTTCCCGCCGCGGGACTTTGAAATCGGAAGGGCCTCGCTCGGCTCTCTGCTGCGGTAAGACGGCTGGCGTTGAATGATCGCCGCTGGAGACTGGGAGGGAAGGCGAGCGTCTGCAGCAGCTAAAAGGTGTCCTTCAGCGTCCGCTATAGGTTTTGCTTTTACCACGTAATAAACAGAATCTCTCCTGCCGCTGGAATAGTGCCGGGCAATCCGCTTGGCAGAAATGAAAGCAGTGCTGAAAGCAGGATAAATCTCTGCTGGAGAGGAATAACAACACATTTCAGGGGAGTGTGCCCGAGAATACTCAGTAGTAGTAATAGTATTTCTACCCCGCTTTTCTCCCAGAGGGGCCTCAACGCGGCTACAAATGTAGTTACCAAACTACAAATCCCAGGATTCCATAGATTAGAACCATGACAGTTGAAAGTGATATGAACTGGCATAAACGTGGCTGGTTCCTGCCAGCAGCCAGAGCCATTTTCCTGTATTTTCTCATGGCTGAGTAGTAATTTGTAATCTGTAACCCAATGAGGTACCTTTCTAGACTACAGTAACAAAATGAGCACAGTATTGGATGATCAGTAACTAGTTCCTTTCAAAAGAACTTTCCATGCTCTGTCACCGGCTACATTGCATAAGGCTGATGGGAACTGCAGTTTGACAACATCCAGAAGGTCACCAGTTGCCTGCCCTGTCTTAACCAATAGAAGCGCCTTCTTTTGTAAATCCTTTTTTGCTGCAGTTGTCTACTGTCTGTCCACATAAATTAAGTGTTGACTAAATTCTACTGAAAGTCAGAAAAACTCAGTCAAACAAACTGCTAATTCAGCGTTCATCTAAATATATGGGACTTGCTACTCAAAATTAGCTTATGTCCTGTCGATCGCAACTGGTAGGCAGGAGAAATGTTAGAATTAGTCCTATAGGTTATGTTATCCTACCCTAACATCCACTATTTTCAAGTAGTCATGGGGACACCTACTTTTAGTTCCTAAGGCTGCCATCCTTTGGGCTTCAAGGTGATGCAAGAGTGATATATTCAACAGATGCATCTTGCCACTGCTGTTCTCTTCTTAGTTTTCTATCTAAAGTCCTCCATACTTGGTTTCTTCTTTCAGATGGGGACATCAGACGCAAGTCCTATAACATAAATATAATATAGTCTTCTCACTTATATTCTTGTGCCATTAAAACAAGCTGGGATCCTCTGATCTGCTGGGTTTCCTCCTAAGTGCCCTCATGTAGCATCATTCCATCACACTGAGAACTTAACATGGCAACTTCTGCAGCCAGACATTATCAGGAGTAGGGACAGGTGCCAGTCAGCAGCAGATCCTGTTGCAAATGTTTCCAGTTTCTCAAAGATGCCATGTGCTGATGCTTACCCAGCACAAAAATTGGAATACAGTCATCCCTCCACATTCGCTAGCATTTGGGGCACAGGACCCCCATGAAAGTAGAAAAACCGTGAATAACTCCAGGTCCTCCCAAACCACATTTAACACACACAAAAAGTATGATCACCATATTCAACCTACCATGGATTCCTTTTAGGCATCAGGGTTCCTTCACAAGGCAGAAGCGGGTGGCTGTTGGGGCTTAGTGCCACCTCCACTGCTGCCCCACACCATTTTTAATAGAGACTCACAAGCCTTGTTCTCAGTTTCTCGGTCGCAAGAGGCTTGCAGTCCCTATTAAAAATGGCATAGGGAGGCAGCAGAGGTGACAGCAAATAATCCGTGAATAATCAAATCAGCAAAACTGAAACCCACAAATGTGGAGGGCTGATTGTAGCTGAAAAAGATCAGCAAACAGAACTTATAACTGCATCTGTTTAATTTCTGGCCATCATGAAAGATTTTAAAATTACAAGAGACCTGTGAGATGGGCAGCCAGGGGAGTACAGTAATATTATATTTTGGAAAACAGAAGGCATAGATTTGCAACAGAAAGCTTTTAAGCTTGTTTGATTTACTAGCATTGTTCATTAGCATTTCCATTGCCATTGCAATGGTTTCTACCACTTACAATTAGGATCCAGAATTTTAACTTGGAAACCATTAAGACTTAGTCATATGCACTCTAATCCATCACAATTGCCCAGACAGGCTTATGCTTTATTACTTTGACGTGGCTGTGTTTTGCCATATATTTCAGCATACCACAGTGCCACCATCTGGACAAGTTTTCCAATGCAAAGAAAAGGGTGCTGCAGCATTAATACATTTCTATTTCCCAACATTTTTTTTTCTCCTGCGATTCAATATTCCCATCATAATAGTATTGGAACCAGCCTGAAGAGCTTTTGCTGCACCAGCATGTAATTAGTCAAGCGACTATATATGACCCTTTACGCAAATTTGTGAATTAGTTCCATCTCACATCTGGTTGTCAAACTTTACTCCTGGAACATAAATTAGGAATGGATGACTGGCTCAGTATCATCCAGTCTGCTTTGTGATGTGTGACCTAGAATACAGATTATGTTGGTCCAAGTACGTCTCTCCTCCCTATACATTACTTGAATATTTAGTTATGGATGGTTCACCACTAACTGTAGAGATTTGAGTGTGCAGTTTGTCCCAGAACTCTCACACAAATAGGTCACCACAATTCTATATTAATGAACCAAATACAACTTATATTTGAAATGCTAATTTGTTTCCTCAGACAAAGGAGTCCTCAGCATGTTTATCAACTCCCATCACCCCAATGAGAGATGAGGAGAGTTGCAGTCCAGCAATATTTGGTGGACTACATGTCCCCCCCCGAAACATCATTCATACATGTGCCATTAAAACGTACATAACAGAGGTACACTTCCATTACCATCTACTGAAGGTCAACCCTGTAGCAGTCAATCTGAGGAACAGAATACCGTCAGAAGGGGAATGCTTCTGATTCCTAACGCAACAGATGTTGTGCGTGCATCCCAATGTTAAACCAATTTTGACATCAAATAATTGTATTGTGTTATAAAGAAAGATCTTTATCTGTAATGTACTTACCTGGCAGTACGTTTCATCAAAAAGTATAGGATCAGACTGCACATTTCTCTACATGTACAGATGTTTATACTGTTTCACATAGTACTGCAGCTTTTGCAGCCCTTGTGGTAAGAGCGGACAACTGGTGGCTCTTCAAATAGTGGAGGCCAGCTCCCATCAGCCCCCAGCCAATATGGGTGACAATCAAGAATAAAGGGGGTTATAGTCCAACAACTGGAAGGCCACAGGTTTTCCACCCTTCTATCAAACACAACATGGAAAAGGATCTGACATTCCTACCAAATAAGCTTCTTCTGTTGTCCTAGCTTTTGTATATAACCTGCCCGGTTAGAGTATAGCTTGAAACCATCCCCGTCACCTTGAACACATTTTTAGAAGAGATAATTTCTAGAATATCTAGAATACAAAAAAGCTACCTCCTTCCAACAGTTTGTTTTTATGACCTTATAGAGAATAAGAACTGCTTTTCCATTTCCCTTGAGCACTTATTTTATGCAGTGCCATTTTATGTATCAAAGACCCTCCCCCCGCAGCCATTATTTATGGAAAAGACATCACTCCCCTGTGCAAAGAAGGGCTAGGTAAAGAGACTTCTTTCAAGCAGTACTGCAACAGCTGAGTCCTGTGCCGCTGTGAGCAGTGCAAACACCCTTGTTTTAAGTTAAAAAACAAAAGCCCTCCCCACCATGTATATTTAAGACAGGCAGTAACATTGTTCCTGTACCCGCAATAGTGAACAATATAACATGCAATGTAACAAGCAACACAACTATCACCTTAAAAGGCCCATCTTGTAACGTTAACGATAACCAGTTGATTTTCTTGTGTTCCAACAAGTAATAGAGCAAGATTTTTAAAAATCTACCATTCTAAGGTCAGACTCCCCATATTATGCTAGATGAACTTGGGAGCTTTTTTCTATGCTCAGTTAGACATCCTAGTTTTGATTTAATTAGATCATGATTCTGCCATATATAGAAAAGTCATGAGGACTCTGGGAATGATGTTCACATGAAGAGGAGATATCTGGGAGACTAAAGATTTTTCCTGTGTTCAAACTTTTCCCCAGTACTTATGATTCCACTGGAAATAGAACACTTGAGAAGAACATGGCTTGCGGAGGATGCCCTGATTCATTCTCTCCCTGACCAAACTGCTGTCACATACAGTACAAAGATTCTTCCCCATGCATATATGCCCCTGAAACTGGCTGGCAAAAATCAATTTCTGCAGGGAAATAGCATTCAAACAGAGAACTATTCCCATGCATGTTGCAGGCTGATGGCAAGGCACCCACAACACACCACATGTAGTTTACAAGTCAGCCCTTCAACTCACAGTTGATCTTATCTGGCCATAAGATATCAGAGACACATATTCTAATGAAATTAAAGCTTGATTTCATATTGGCTAGCATTGCCCACTCTGACCAGTACACCCATCTAATTTATATTTATGCAAATTATCTGTTTCTAGTTTTAGCTCTTTCTTTATCTCTGCTCCCACAGAGACCTTTATAACACTTGAAGTTGTCCCTCAGACAGATTTAGAATGCTTACTTCCAGAAACTATTCAACCATTTTAGTTGAGAAAACCACTCTCAAGGTTTTTAAATTATGTGGATTTGTTACAAAAACCTGAAAAATAAGAAATAACTTAGTACAATTAAAATCCTCTTTGTGGTTTCAGCCAGAAGTTACTACACCCTTTATATGTTTATTTTTCTTAGAGTGTGTAAACTCATATTTTACCCTTGTACAGTGTTTAATGTTTTAAGAGCAATAATTCCACATTTCAGTATCAGACAGTTGCATTTGAATCCATAATATTTGTTTAAAAATCTATCAAATAAACAGAGTAGAAAGGAGAGTGCAGAAGACACATATTTAAATGGCTGATGTAAAAAAAAAGTAGAGATCTTTGAATGTATCCAGGCAATCTTCCTGAAGCCACACTTATGCAATTGCAGCCAGGTAATCTTTAACCTCAGTAGGAGTAAGTCTTCTAAATCCTGCTTCATTACAGATGCCAACTTCTATGTTATCTTCTGTCATCTGTCCTTCAAAACTCTCCTAGAAAAGTGGAGTGAGAGACAGAGTTGGTTTAAGTAAAATGGTTTGATATATTAAAGTTTTAACATAAGTCTGAAATAAACAGCGACAGGAATCCTAACATAGGAAAAAATGGAGTATAAAGATGATGATAATTATTTAACATATGCATTAGGAATGTTTCTCACCTTTAGTGTCAAGATAGCAGTATGAATAGCATCTTCAAGTTCCAAATCTTCATTATACCTGCATAAAGAATAACATTTTTTAATACATTTAAGATATTTTATAAAACACTAGAATTGCAATAGCCAGAATTCACAAACTGCGGGACTGGTTCCATACATTTTAAGTTTTGATTTTACTTTGTATACTACATTGGTAAGCAGCTTTTGAAATACAGGCACAATTCCCTATATGGTTCAGAACCATTATCTTCTCAGATGAGCCAGCTTGGCCTTCCAAGCTCTTTGGGGAACACTCTTCACTCAATCCTTCCACTTTTACAAGCTGTGACAGCAACCTTCTTGCTATATTTTCAAAATGAGAACTTTTCTGTTCCAACTGGCTTTTAAGAACTGGTTGCAAGTACATTTAGTTTTACTGACATCTTTTGATTTTTATGGATCTATTTTAAATGGTTTTAATAAAAAGATCATTACTTGCATTTCATCAATAATTTTGTTTATGTTTTTACCTACATCTTTGTAAGCACTTTTAACCTTTTTTTTGTAAGCTTCCTTGAGTTCTAGTTTTGGAAAAGGGGAGGATATGAATAAATTAACAATAGCAGCAGCTTGTGATACAGAATGAAGAGTTGGATTTACTGTTACAAAAATTGTGTCTATTCACTAAAGAACATGGATTTCCATACAATTTTCAACTACAAAAGGAGTTCTATGACAGAGTCTATAGTAAACACATACAGTCCTGTAACCTCTAGAAATGCCACCTGTGCTCAAACCAGTTAAGTATTAAAATTGCACTCTTTCAATTTATATATGTCTACTGAAGTCTAAAATTAACAGGGATAGGAAGACACATTCCATCAAGCTGCTAAGAAATGCAGCAGCAGCAAAGAAACTAGGGTGAGGGACTGCAATCTGCCCCCCACTGCATTTCATTGTACTTAGAGAAACCAGTGGACTCTTGAGCAGATCTGCCAAGAATGGAATGAGCAAACGCAGCGCATGCTACGCATCCCGTTCCCCAGGTGACTTGGGCAGCCCCCAAAGGGTTTCTGCATCCCTACCACTAATTCAATTGTTAAAAACTGCCCTCAAAGTCTCCTGTGGCATTATGGGCTGTTTTGCTGCATTTGGAGGCATTTTGAGTTTTCCTCACCCTTTTAAGGCTCAGTCACAGGACCTCAATCAAGTAAAGGTGGCACAAAAGCCCCCCCACCCAACACAGCAAATTAACAATATAGCTCTGCAAAGGCATTTGGGGAGTGCTACTGGCAATCTGGAAGACAAAAGATTGACTTCTAAATTTTTCAGGGATTATGGTCTTCCAAGGGCCCACAGCAAACGTGGTTCCTAATCCCCAGATGCAGTCCATCCTTGGCCTTGAGAGATGGTTCTCTCACCCTAACAGCCAACCTGGAGGATATTATCAGTCCTTTCTGAGCATCCTCCCAAGTGACATCACTTGATAAGGCCCATCTGACATACAAGCAAGGTAAGCTGCTTCTGAAAGGCAGTATAGTGTAGTGGTTTGACTGCTGGACTAAGAATCTGGAAGAGTAGGGTCTGAATCCCCACTGAGCTGTGGGTAACCTTGAGGTAGTCACACTTCAACAGTTTTAGAGGTAGGCAATGGCAAATTCCCCTTCAAATAAATCTTACCAAGGAAACCCTATAATAGGTTTGCCTCAGGGATGCCATAGGTTGGAAATGACCTGAAGGCATACGACCAACACCACAAAGGCTACTTCTCCCTTTTCCGGTGCTATGTTAACTGGTGGAGCACAGCCATTTTCAAATACTGTGAATTAGTCACAGTAACTTTAAAAGAACATTGTCAGTGACACTACCTCTTCTCAAGGAATGTCTTTCCATTCACATAATTCTTCCCCATTGCTGTTGCTTTCCATGCAAAGTAAGCCCCCTGGAGAAAAGAGAGATACATGACCTTATTATGATACCATGCTCTAAAGATATTTTTAGTCATTGACCTATATAGTAAAACAGTCTTACATACTACTATCTGCTTGGAAGTCTTATTTCAGAGTTGTTAACACTAGGCTCTAGAAAAAAACTAAAAATAAATTGAGGGCTACAGCCTTGCTCCTACATCAAATTACTCCTCTGCTTGATCCAGTTATGTCCATTTCCCAGTCAATAACTTGCCCCATGGGCTCCCCAAATTGCAGTTTAAGTCCCAAATTAAGAAACAATTTAAGGATTTGGCATGAGACCTACTAAAAATAAAAAATGCCTTGAGTCCTAAGCCAAGAGAAAGGCAGAATACAAATAAAATAAAATAATAAATAAATGTATTAATAACTATATGTCAATACATCTGCTGTTTAAGTTCATATTCTTTTGCATAGCAGCCATCTTAAAAGACAAGAATCTAACACCAGTGGGGTTTTAAGTATTTCTTCACTATCACCACAACAGATTGGGAGGGCAGGAACTCTATTACATTCCACTGGCAAGGATATACCTCTTCACAAGAAACCTGAGAATAAACAAGAGTCTCCAAGTGCCAGGGAATAGATAGCAGTGGGCCATTTGGACCAACTGGCTGATGCTGTATATGGAACACATCCTAACTATGTGCCATTCTAGCCTCTAAGACTTTGATCTATTCATGTAAAGAGAAGAGGGACAAAGCAGTACACCTAATGCTAATAATAATATCAAAGGCAGGAGAGCTGAGCCAGTAAGACATAATGAGCTTTACTTATTATTGGAACACAAAGGTTGGGTATGAATTAATCTACAAGTTTAGAGGTTTTGAAGTTTTGAACAGTAGGCAGAAAGCAGACAGATGGAAGTGTTACTTTTTTGTAAGGCTAAAAACTCAGGGTCACACAGTAAAATTGACTGACAGAGAGAATAAAGTAGTCTGTTGGAAAACATGTAATTATAGTTTATGGAAGTCACTGCCAGAAAGTACAATAAGCTTTAAAGGGGAATTAAGCAAAGTCACAAAGAACTGGCCTAAGAGCATCATGGAACCTCCATCTATAAACAGTATACCTGCAAATGTTTGTGGCTGAAGTCTTGAACCTTCCTTTAACCTCAATTGCTTATTGCTTCCCACATACCTGAGTTCATTAAAAATATTTTATCAACAGAAAAAGAATATGGGGATTTTAAACAGATCTTCAAGGAGATATCTTCATTAGCCTTCTATGTAAGATTATTAAGGTGCCCAGTTTTAATACTTACAGATGGATCAGACTGGAATAAATATGGTCGTCCCTCATTCCATCCACATATTAGCAACGATACTCCAAATGGACGTACACCCCTGCCAGACAAAACATACGAAATGGCTTATTGACATCTGAAATTACCTGGGAAATCCTTAAGATCAGCATTATTGATGATACTGACCCAGCTATTTACTAAGGTACTTTTTGCTTACAGGCATGTCCCTCCTCTTAATAATATGAAAGCATTATAGTATGGGCTGGGGCAAACTGGGTTCTAGACACCACTTCACTGTGAAACTCAAATGGTAACATCTGCCCAATCCCTCTTTCTAAGCTTAACACACCCAATAGCTGTGAACATAAAGTAAGAAGGAAAATAATCATGTACAGCACACTCGGATCACAGAGAGAAAGACAAGATAGAAAAGTAACAAATAAATAAAATTACTTTCTTGGTTCTACTCCAATGCCTTGGAACAGAAGCCTGGCAAGCAAAAATGAACAATACTCTCCAGAAATAACTAGCAGATATCTTAAAGCTCTTACTGTCAATTGCTAAGCCTTAAGACAAGCATTTCAGTATTCTATGATGAGGGAAAAACATTAACAAATATGGGGAACTACCAAATGATGGTGTCAAGAAGAAAGGGCAGCTCCCTCCGGAGAACTGCAGAGGAAAACCAGAGGCTCTCTAAATCTACTCTGCAGGCAAGGCTGCCTATTTCTCTGGCATTATATTTTGAGCTTCAGTACACTGGAAGCAAAGATCTCATCGTAGCTCAGTAACGGAGGATGGCTGCAGTATGATACAGTCTAGTCAGAAGCGTATAGGCCTTAGGAATAATAATAATGAAGGAATACTCTGGACCTAACAACTGGTACACTCTTTTAAAAAGGTTGGCCATGACCACCTGAGATGAAAAGAATGCAAGGAGCAAATCAACAGTAAACTCAACAATGGTAGAGTTCAGAAAATATATAGCATACCCAGACTGTGTGTATTCTTGCATCACAGAAGCAATCCTCTGTACAAGTTGAGCTGTCGGAATAGGCTCGTGATACACCAAGTAATACTGTTGGGCAAGTTTGCGTGCTCTGTGTACAAGAACTCTGCCAAAAAGAAGTTCATTAAACTGTAAGCCCATGACAGCAGGGTGGACAAAGTACAATCAGTGGGCTACAGGCAGCCCCAGGGACAGAGTGAATACCTGCAACCTACCCACAATTTTTTATAAAATTTACTTTTTAAAAAATTGGATGAAAACTCCCCTAGGGGATGTGATGGCCAGTTTTGCCACCCAGCCTCAGCCCTCACTTTCTAATTGAGAAAAAGGTCTCATCGGGGCCTAAAACATGGGAGAGGCCCAAAGCATGGGACCATTTTTCCATGTCCCCCAGAGCTCAAAGAGGGTCCTTTCCACCCCATCTTTAATTTTTAAAAAATAAAATGCACTTCTTTTCAGGAACAGGCAGGTCTGTGGGAAGACAGGGTCCTCTTAGATCCAGCACTGGACATATGTAGTCCCAGACCTGAGTTAGCTGCCCACCCCAAGCTTCGCCTTAAGATTCTAAATGTGGAGAGTTTAAATGGAAAAATTCTTAACATAATTAATGAAAGTAACTGATGAAACATATTGTACTAGGATACACCCACTCAAGGGCTATCCTAAACATTTTCTCAAATATATGCAGTTTTGTCCTGAATACCAATAAAAGTTGACAACACTAATTGACAAAACTATCCTTTCCACATGCAACACAAGCAGAATATCCATACTGCTAGATAAGAAGAACAACTGAGTACAGTTAGCCCTCTACTTTCGCAGGTTTAACTTCTATGAATTTGATTATTTGCAGGTTTGTAGCTGCTGCTTGACTAGTTAGGTAGCTATAGGTGTAGGTGGTGATAGTAATATATTGTAATGAGGGGAAGCAGCTCCTGGGCCCTGGTTCTGCCATCCTTCTTACTTCTTCTCCTCCTGCTACTGCTGTGGCTTAGCAGGGTGGCCATGACTGGTCTTCCTCACCCCTGACACCCACCAGAAGCCAGGGACCATGAACACTGACCAAAAAAGAGCATGTGCTCACGGAAGTCAATAACTCTGCTTCCCACAGGGGGGAGGGATAATAAAGGACTGTACAAAAGGGGACTTGTGCATAGGGAAATCAAGCCCTGTGATGACCTACGGCATCTCTAGGGGAAGGCTTCGAGACTAGCAGAGGCCAGTCCTAAGAGGCAGCCTTGGAGGCAAGCAGACATGTCCTGGTGCCAAAGCAGCAAAGATAGCTGTGGGTGGCTGCTGCAAAAAATTTCCTTTGCTGTCATTTTCTTCCTCCTTCTAGAGGAGGATGAGGGCACTGAGGGAGATTTTTGCAGCAGCAGTCTGTAGCATGTTGTGTGTGGGCAGCCTAGAAATATTCATGGCTTTTCCACTTTTGTGGGGAACCTGTGCTCCAACCCCTGCAAAAGTTGAAGGCCCACTGTAAAGCATCTAGTTTCCAAAATGTCCAATCAGATGCCACTGGGAAACCCTGAAACACCACACAGAATACCTACTGTGCAAGTATTGTACTAAAGTAGCCTGCATCTTAAAATACCTTTCAGCCTGCCTTGCATCAGCACTTTTCATTTACATCCACTGAGTAGCCAATAATTAGTGAGGAGGTGCTATTCTGAGACCCACTGAATCCTAGAATCCATGGTTCTCCAAATATTATTCAAAAGGTGAAATTAGATCATTAACTGATATCATAAGCCAAGTGATTATTAAAGGGGTATGTGTCACAATGTAGTATGGAATATGTAGTATGTATGTAGTATATATGTAGTATGGAATATGGACAGTATGGAATAGTAAAGACTAACAGTTTTCACTGTACTTCTATCCTGTTGCATGTTGAAGCAACCACAGATGGGCTCAGAAGCCTAATAAACAAGAACTCTATTCATACCTGCAGCATGTAAATAGGAATTAAGCATAGAGTGGCAGATATCTGCAAAAGACTGGATACATACAGAGAGATCTATGCATGTATACTTTCTCTTGCAGATGTTCATGCTTTCTGGGGGGCTAAGATTGGCAGTTTACACTGCATTCCAGTGGTATAAACAAAATGGCATCATGTCCTAGAGCTGAACAAGAAGAAACGCAAAAACGAAAAGGCTAATACAGTGCATTTTGTTGTAAGTTTTTTTTAGATACCTGTAATCAGGGCCCATGCCACTGTACACCAAGCCTATGTGTTTGGTAATAGGCTCTACTTTGTGTACACTCCGCTCATCATACAGAATGGACTTCTGCTTTTTCTCTGTTGCCAGTACCACACCATTTGCAGCTGTATAAAGAAAGCAAACATTTTACCCAACTTAGCAAAAACACCTTTCTCCTCTTTTCCTTATGCTCATCCCAAATGTCACTGCTTCAAGTAAACAGATGTAAGAATAGATTTACTTACTGATCATGCCACACAAATCTTTTGTAGTATATTATTGTCTATAAACATAGGATCTACCTCAGGTTCTCCCAAAGATATAATTATTGCATGCTACCATACCATAACTGAAGTTATCTTAAAGAAACCTCTTTCGTTGGAGATTTTTAAGCAGAGGCTGGATGGCCATCTGTTGTGAATGCTTTGATGTGTGTTCCTGCATGGCAGGGGACTGGACTAGCCTCTGTGGTCTCTTCCAACTCTATGATTCTATGATTCTAAAAAATATACTACAATTACATTTTTAAAATCCATTTTATCACTTTTTAACTTTTTATTAGGCCTCAAATATAATTTAGAATTCCAGACATATAGCTATTTCTCTTTTTAATCTGATATTCTACACGTCTTAACCTGAGGTCCACAGACCCTTCACAGGGGGCTCACAAAGTCCAGGGAAGCAGCAGTGGTGTGTGCAGTAACTGCTCCCTTGTTTGCAAATGAGGGACACATGCCTGCCACCATGTCCCTTTCATCAGTATCAGCACCTGCACACACCCCTGCTACCACATAGTGGTAGGTGTGCGCGCACCCAAACTATGACTCCAGAGACCAGGTTTGAATCCCCACTTGGCCATGGAAACCCACTGGGTGACCTCAGGTAAGCCACATTCTCTCAGCCTCAGAGAAAGACAAAGGCAACAAATCTTGCCAAGAAACCCCTGGTGATAGATTCACCTCAGGGTCAGTTTTCAAAGAGGACAGACATGGTATGTAGAAAGAACCTACCCCTGTCAGTGGCACTTTGTTGTTGTGTGACTTCAAATCCCTTTTGACTTATGGCACCCCTAAGGTGAATCTGCCATACCATTTCTTTAGCAAGATTTGTTCACAGGCCTTTGCTTTCCTCTGAGAGAATGTGACTTGCCTACGGTCACCCAGTTTCTGAGTGGGGATATGAATCCTAGCCTCCAGAAGCCTTTAATAAATAAATATTTAAATCTAAATTTAAACACTTAAATCTTGAGGTAAATTTTGAAGGTCCCCAGCAACAAATTATATTTACAGGGGTCCCAGCTAAAGAAAAGGTTAAGAACCACTGTTCTACTCATTGGTGCCAGCCAGAGCTTTTCCCTTTAATATAGGGGAAAGTTCTTGCATGTGAAACATTTCATCTTCCTCCACTATTTCAAGCTTGCACGCAAAGGACTCCCAAGCAAACTTCCACCTCCACCTCAACCCCTGCCAGCAAAAACCTAACCAGGTTGAGAACTGTTTAACTTCAGACCCAGACTCATAGAATAGGATCAGGATTTGGTTTCCTGCAAATGTGACATGGCAATGGAGGTTAAGGCAACTAATAGCAATAGCACAGAAAGCAGTAATACAAATTTAAAAAAACACAAAAGCAAAGCCAGGTTAAACTCATGAACAAATCTGAAAAAAATCATTATAAACTGCTACCAGCATCCTGTTCCATGTATTATTCTTCAACATATATCACATATTAAAGAATACAGGATGTCCATTGAACATCCTTCTGCTCTAACTAGTTAAAGGCTTAAGAACTGTTTAAATGAGAGGCTCCTAGCCTGCTACTAAAAAGAGAGTAGAAAGTAGATCAACCAAATCTTCCTTACAGGTTCCCTAACCTAGGAGCAGCCAGTGAGAAAGCTCTCTCCCACATTCCCACCAGACACACCTGTGATGGTGGAAGGACTGACAAACAGCTCTTCCCTGAGCCCTTCTTAAGACTTGAATGGGTTCAATATAGGCCTTTCAGATAGTATGGATCTGAGCCATATAGAGCTTTAGAGGTCATCACCAGCACTTTGTATTATGCCTTGAAATAAACCAGGAGGCAGTGGAGCTGTTTCAACAAGGGAGTTATATGTTCCTTGTATCTGGCCCTAGATAGCACTTTGACGTTTCTGGAGACAGCCCAATGAAGAATACATTACAGTAATCCAGATGGAATGCAATCAAGGCATGTATCACATTCTGTTTACCAGCTATCACGTCATAGTAGATTTAACAGCCATATTCCTCATCTCCTTTGAGGTAAACAAGCAGAAAGAAAAGTTGGCTCTTTCCCTTGCTTTTAGGTTATGAATTGCCAAAGCAAGTACATGTGGTGCAGTAAGTAATTTTTCTATGGGGTTATAAGTACGTATTTTACCTTTAATTCCAACAGATGGCGCTCCTGCTGCTACAGCTGCCAAAGCATATTCAATCTGAACAAGCTTCCCAGAAGGGCTAAAAGAAATCACACAATTCATTCATGAGACAACTTGGTGAGAAAACATTTTCAAGTTAAAAAAAAAAGCACCAATTACATCACTCAATTACTTGGTTTCAACAACTGAATAATAAATATACCATATGCACAATATGCACAAGGAGTGAGTGCCAAAAACTTACTCTCCTCAAAATAATTGCCTATGGATACAATCTTGAGGACTTTTTCTTAGAACATTCTTCAGGATGTATTTTAAATTACTTTATAAGACTCACTTTTCCCCCCAAAACATACTGTTTAAAAATGGGGTGCGTTTTATACACCAGTGTGTCTTGTATGCCGGCAAATAGTATTTGGCAGTGTAAAGGGGGTGCCTCTTATACACAGGTGTGTCTTATACACCAGCAAATACAGTAAATGCACTTAGTTTGCACTGTACATTTCACACTGAATGAGTTTACATCAAAGCCAGGCAACAGATTCCTGGTAATCCCAAAGTAAAAACTTCTAGAAAAACACTGAAATGCTTTCATTTTCATTTTTATTTCTGAAGGTATCATTCATAATTTTTTAGACAACTAAGGCTATAAAAACTCTTACTAGGTAGTTAAGTCTCTCTGAACATTACAGGAGTGCATCTAGTAAGGCCACTGTAAGGATGGAAACAAATAGAGATAAAACCCACTGAACTTTTAATGGGACTTATTTTTAAGAAGACTTCAACAAGACATGAACAGTATTTTCACCATATACGTAAGAAGTGAAGGCAAACCCATCAGTCTATAATGAAAAGTTCTGTTAAGTTGTGGCCCTATTGTGGGTTTTTTTGGGGCGCCAACATGTGTTCAGAGGGGATTTTGCCCTTGCTGTCCTCAGAGACTGAGAGAGTGTGACTTTTCCAAGGTCACACAGTGGATTCCTATGGCCTAGTGCAGAGCTTTCCAAACTTTTCATGTTTGTGATGCACTTTTTAGACATGTATCATTTTGTGACACAGTAATTCAGTCTTACTAGTAAACTGGAGGTTAAACTAACCCCTTATAAGAGATCTGGGCACACACATAAATCATAGTGATGAAATGTATGGGGACACAACATATCTCATGAAAACCTTTCATTTATATTTTTAAAAACATATGATTTATTTATAACATATAACATACATTTCCAAGGTTCGGGGGGGGGGTTTCTCAGTCCAGGGAGGTGACACACATACACCCTTCAGGTGACACAGTAACTTGACGTGACACACCATTAGGAAAGCCCTGGCCTAGTGGGTATTGAAACAGATCTCCAGAGTCATACACCAATGCTCAGATCACTACACTATGCTGGTTCTAGCATTAAACTCTTTAAACTAAAAGAAGCCAAATACTGCAGCTGTTTTTACATATCAATTTACATCTTATTTTCGGCTTTTTAAATCAATCTTAGCAAGCTTTTAAATAATCAATTTGGTAAAACTAATTATTTGGTAAAACAGTTTCATTTACTTTCTAAAAGTATGAACTGAACTAACCCAATCAAGAAAATCTGAATAAAGTAAAGTAAGAGATTTTAGGCTGATGGCAGAAGCAAAATTACCAAATGTCAGCCCAGCGGGGAAAAAGCCTAAATAATTTTATCTTTTTCATACTACAGTGCAGCTTTTATGGCAGACGCTTATCGAAATAACCTAAAGTAACAGTTATACATAGAAAGAATGGAAATAGCCAAATTGCTTTAATACAGGAAATTCAAAAGAAGTATTAAGGGCAATTTAATTTTTAACAAAATACTGAAGACAACTTAATTGCTGCAATATCCATCCAATCATTAAATCACAAAATTTTAAGGATTAAGAGTGTGAACTGCAGACTGATGACTAGTGTGACACTAAAACAAGGAATATACTGAATAAACCCTTTTACTGAGATTGTCCCACGGAACACATCAGCGAGGCTCACTTCCCAATAAATATGCATGGGATTAATCACACTCCCACTAAGTTTCCTCATTATTATTTTACCAGCTCTGTTCCTGTACCATAAGTCTGTAAAAGTCATGAAGAAATGGCAAGCCCTAATGCTGTTTTCGTTTCGATTTACAAAGGAGGGAAGCGAGGGCCAGCTTTGGCTAGTGGCTTGACCGAGACCACAGAAAGACTTCGCGACTGAACTCAGACTGAACCCAGTTCAGTTATCTCAAGGGTCTTCGTGAGGAAGTCTGTTGAGGATTTTCCCATTATTTCTGAGCCACTCGTCCTTACCGGTCTCTCGAGCAAAACGGGACCGTGCAGAGCGAGCAGCAACAGTGACTCCACAAAATCCCTCCCTCACCCTGCCCAGCGGGACACAGCATCCCCGACCAACACAGTGAGCCAACCTATCGACTCCGAGTCTCCCAGATCGCTTCCGCCAATTCAAGCCTTGCACGCATCCCTTCAAAACAGCATCTCCTACCTGAATGTGGTGAGCGAGAAACTGTACCCGCGTTCCGCCATTTTGCTCAGCGCGATCGAGCAGCCTCACTCCTTCCTCACAGCCGGCTGTCGCTTCTGAGGCTGCGCATGCTGGCAACTTGGCGCAAGCGCAAGATTCTCTACCTACAGAAAAAAAGAGTAAAACTTGAGATGACATATAATCTGCACTTCCGGTATCTTTCGACAAGCTGCCCATGAGTCCCTATGGTCATCCACTGACGGCGCTCTGCCCGTGACTCTGACTGGTTTGTAGCACGGATGGTTAACTGAAAGTTTGTGACTACAACTCCCACAGTGCCTTACCAGTGATGATGCTGGTTGAAGTTAAGGGGAGGGGTAGACCAAAACTTTTGAAGAGCTGTATATATTTGATTATAACGAGCGCACTGACGAGTGGGTAACGAACACCGTTGGTACTGAAGAGTAAAAGCAAGCGCTGCAAGGGTAGTTAACTGGGCCCACTGGGAGTTGTAGTTCCCCCGTCTAGAAAGTGGTTAAAGGGAGAAGCGAGGGAGCGCCGTGAAGTGACTCAGTTTCCCAGAATCCTCAGCGACTTTTTTGTCCTTTCAGGCTCCGTGGCTGGGGTGGCTGAAAGGGGTCTCGCAAAGCAAACGACTAAAGGGAACATGGCGGCGTTGCTAGTATTCTCTTCCCCTGGCCCAAGCTCCGTCGCCTTCTCCGAAGCTGCTGGGGGCAACTGGGTGGCCACACGCCTCCCTGGGGTAAGATGTCTGCCTATTTCGCGTTTATGGTTTCTGCCTTTGTCAGGTGTCCCTCATTATGAGGGATGTCCCGGATTTGAAGATCAGGGCCATTTCCGCACTAGACTGTTATAGCACTATTATTCCACTTGCAACATCCTATGGAATCCTGGAGTTTGTAGTTTCGGGAGGGGCCGGCAAAGCCCAGGAGTCCATAGGATATTGCAAGTGGAATAATAGCGCTATAACAGTCTAGTGCGGAAATGGCCCAGAAAGCGTGTCTCTTACAGAGCTGTCAGGTATCCCATATGGTAAGGGCTGTCTCCTGTTTGAGCCTTGCAAGGCTCAATGAGATGCCAAAGGGGATGTGGGCCCTGCATAAATGTCTGCATCATGTAATTTATGAACTTGGGAAGTACTTTAAATTTACAAAGAAACACATGACTAAGTTAACTGCGATCAATACTTTCATTTGGTATTTAGGTAGAACACAAGCCTTGTGAATAACTTCCTGACTGCCGGCCCTGCATGTCATGAATTTCAGCTGTCCCTTGAAAATGTGGCAATACTAAACTAGTCCTCAGGAGTTCAGCCCCCTTGGCTACTACTTCAGGAGAGGATTTTTTTAATATATCTAGAAGGCTGGTTTTAGAAAAAGCACTGTATCTGGATTTGCTGGATTTGCTCCAGACAAGTAACTCCACTTGAGCTCCTCATATCTGTCAGGTCACATAAAGTAGCCAAAGTGCTAGCCTATATTCTTCTGCTGCTCTTTGCTGGCAGAGCAGACATCTTATTATGAAGTATATCATGTACCAAAAGGTGAGGGGATAAAGTAGCGTTGACTGAGATGTAGGAGGAAGTTGAGTTTTAATTATTGAGCATTATTGAGGCTTTCCTAAAATAAGCTTTTTGTGAAATATTTCATAGACCGTATCAAACTAGATACAGTCTATGAAATATGTAACTAAAGAGAGCGGAAACAAGAGACCATTCTTATTGTAGGAACAAAGAAGGGAAATCTTGTTCCTTCTTCTGGACAAAATGAGATGCTGAGCTGAGTTGCTCATTTTTATATGGATTTCAGTCCATTTGTATTAAATCTTTTTCGTTTGAAGAATTTCATTAAATGAAACTAATCTGTTTTGTATTACATCATATTAGTTAAAAAGGAAGAAACTAATAGGTTGTTTGTAATGTTATTGTTTCTTGTTTCCTTTAAGCACCTGCTCTGGCTGTACAGGCTCCACCTTCTGTACTAGAACATGTGGAAGAGGAGACTGAAAGTCAATCTCCAGGGCTTTTAGACAGCATATTCTGGATGGCAGCTCCAAAGTCAAGGCGTACCATTGAAGTGAATCGCTGTCGACGGAGGAATCCTAGGAAGCTTATAAAGTTACAGGTAGCTCATCACATTTCTACTGGTTTTCCTAAATTTGTGGAAAGTTTTACTCCATTGTTCCATTTCCAAGATGCTTGGCATGTCATGTCTTAAAAACTAACCATTTTGAGATTACCATAATAAATAGCCAAGCACTTTTCTCTAGTTCTCCTTTTGCTGATTCAAAAGTAGGAGTAGTCAAAGTATGGCCCTCTAGATGTTGCAACTCTGGTGTTCCTCTTCATTGACTCTGCTGGCTTAGGCTTCTGAGAGTTGCATCTAACAACTCTTGGACTGTATTTTGTACATCTTTTTTCTAAAGTTGCAGCTACCGTTTAATTTGAATGCACTGACATAGTACAAGTAAAAAATATTTAAGGGAAGTTGTCTTATTGGACCACAGTCTCAGTTTGTGGGGACATGTAGACAACATACAGAACGATTAATTAATGCAGCCCAGCACTAAAGTTGATGAAAATGATGGATTTTTAGAGCCTAACACTAAAACTCTGTCTGGGATTAACTACTGCATTGTCTAAGCAAGTGTGTCAACATGAACTACAATGCACACTGTGGTCCACTCTGGAACACAGTTGTAGCTGAAGTATTCTAAACTTATTCTGAAGGATGTCGTTTAGTGTCTTGCATGTGTGATGTTAAAGTAAGAGAAGAGTCTACAGATGATAACAGAATTCAGAATGTGGGAAGCTAAACAGGGTAAAGGTGCACTTATCTTTTTAAAAAGGTGAAATTATTTTGCCAATTATAACTTAAGTCCAGTTGCTAATCCCAGGTAGAGTACACAAATTGAATCAATTGCTGATTGGTGAGTTGGTACTTGGGTAAAACCTAGCAATTCAGTGGGCTATTCTAGTTAAGAGTAACATTTAGATTTAGGCCTTTGAATTTTGCATACCGCTGGGTATTTTTGGTGGATTAAATTCTTGTGCTTTCTGCATTCCCATATCAGTTTAAGATGAGGTGATGTTGCCCTTTTGTCTTTGTGTCAACAAATAAATGCAATCTTAGTTTAATGCAAAACTGTAATATGCCAAATAATAATGAGATGCTCATTTCTCTGCATATCTTGTTAACATTTGTGCAACTTTTCTCTCTCAGTTATCATGCCTTTTAACTCTGTGTTCCATCTTCCCTTTAGAGAAACATAGATATCTGTCCTCAGTGTGGCAACCTGAAACAGAAGCATATTCTTTGTGGCTATTGTTATGAGAAAGTTAAACAGGAAACCTCTGCTATAAGGAAGCAAATGGGATACTGGAAGGAGGACCCCATAAGGCTCCCACTGTGGAGACCATTGTGATATATGAAGGGGAGAAGCCCAGAGACAAAGATGAAGGCAAGCGGATTATAGAAAGAAACAGGAAACGTCCTTCTTGGTTCACGCTGGACTGATCATGGGGAACCCACTGTTTATAAAGTACAACAAAATTTTCTGATAATACACATTCCCAAGAAGGGTAACACTTTATTTTTAACGTGCATTTGCAGTGCAATGTAAATGCTCTGCTTTGGATTTTTTTTAATAAAAAACGTTCTAAAGAGGGAGTAAAATGTGATCAGGAACTAATTCTGCATTTGGAATAACATGGATACAGTAGCGTCTTCAATCCAATGTGATATTAGTGGAGTAACAATTCCTGCTGATGCATTTATGTTGGATTGCACCATTACACAAGCAGTTGTACAGTCTCCTTCAAACAGTTTGCACAATAAAAACTGTAATGGATACCATCTTTATGCTATCTCTGAAAAAGAGCAGCTCTTAGCAAAATGGTTCATGTGCTAGTGCTATGGCTTCATTCATTAAATACAAGCCTGTCAGTTTTGTTCATCATGTCCCAGTTTAAAGTTGGCTGTTTCAGGATAGATTTTTCCTGCATGGTTTCATGTTACACTGAACATTCTAAGTTGTTTCCCCCACACATTTTTTTTAAAACTAAAGTATGGCTAAACTGAAAACTAAAATAAAGTATATTCAGTTTTATAATACATACCATATCTTCCTTTCTTTGAAACTAAAGATTGTTTTGAGTGATGAAAGTATATGAGAATGAATGGTCAAACCATTCATTCTCATGCCTGAGCAATGGACTGAGTTGATATGAGACTGTTACTGAATTGCCCAGTGATTGAGATAGGTTGGTTATTCTTTCATTGATACTGAATGTGCCTCTGTGAAACATTCACTCAGGACAGACTTCTGTTTTTATTTCTATGAAATAGTTATTGCAGCTGAAGTGCATCCAAGTCCAAGAACCAGTGGTGTCCTTTTGTAAGCAGCAACAATTTAACTGAGACTTTCATCCTCTCTCCCTAACTTCAAGTCACTGTGGCACTTGATTCAGATAGAGTATTTAGATTTAACCACATGTGTTGTGTTGATTCACCCTATCGTGTAGAACGCTCATCTCATTGATTAGATGAGAATCAATGCTAGAAATACCATGCATTTATTGAGTTGTGGCTTCTTTGAAATTTTTATTATTTAGTTCACTAACTTGTGTCAATATTATTTTGTAAGCTCTAAAAGTCTGGGAGGAGATCCTGCTTTGTGGTGCAAATAATAATTACATTGCCGTCAACAAAGTTTTTATGTCACCTATCTGTTCAAATTGCAAAAATAGGTCTGTGTGTGTCCCATGCCTGGGAAGAAGATAGGAACTTTGCTGACTTTTAAGAAAACAGCAGTTTTGTGTTCTAAAAAGTTTTTTTGCTTATTGTATTTTGAGTGCAGGTGGTTTATATGTTGCAGAATTTGAAGTTAAATAAGAAGAACAGAACATAAAAGGATTCTGTGGAGGGAGCAGTGGAAAGAAAGATGTCAGACATTAGAGGGAAAGACCAGACCAGTGTGGGGATGAGTGGGGAGATCCAGGGAAGCCATTATCCCCTTGTGATATCTTTTTTCTTTGAATTCTTCCTGCTAATCATGAGGACTAGAAATTTGTGAAGTTTCTCTCAAGGTGAGACCCTTGTGCCAAACTCTTAGCAGAGAAGAGTATAAAATCTCATGGAATAGGAAGCTGTACTTAAAACATGACATGACGTGGCCAATTCATCGGTGTAAGAGGAGCAGTGATGTCAACATCATGACATCACTTTCCTATGATCCTTGGTTACAACTGCTTGAAATCATTTATTTTCATAAAGTGACTAACTATTGATTGCATTTATGAAAAGTATAAAAATGATTCTCTGTAGCTAGATTGCAATTGTTAGTGCTAGATAAAACAAATATAATAATCCAATGTGTGGACTAGCATGGGATATATGAGAAGGTAAGTCTGTGGTGATTATGAAATGAAGTTGATAATGTTTTAATTTAATTAGCTCGCAGATATGTATGGACAATATTGTATCTCTTTTGTTAGTTCAGGATACTTCCTGTAAGTTAGACGGATATTTCACGTTACCTATGAGGCAGTAAGGGATGCTGATCAAGTAGAGATATTTGATAAAAAGCTACATACTGGCCCCTGCATCATACAATTGTCTCTTGTTAATAACTGTCAGTAGTTCTCATTTTTTTCAATGTGCGTGAAGAAGAGGTTGCTTACCTGTAGTTGTGGTTCTTCAAGTGGTCTTCTGTGAACTCACACAATTGGGTTTTGCACTTGTGCAGAACAGCATTCGGACCTTCTGGAAACCCAAAAGTAGGCATTTTGACCATTGAACCCCTTCCCCATCCTCCGGGGTATAAAAGCCCCCTCCTGCTCCAACGGTCAGTTCCGTCCTGCCGCCATTAATGGAACCGACACATCAGCAGGACATACAGAGGAGAGGATGGGAGGAGTTGTGTGAGTTCACAGAAGACCACTCAAAGAACAGTTACAGGTAAGCAACCTCTTCTTCTTCTTCATGGTCTCTGTGAGTCACATAATTGGGAGACTAGCAAGCTATTATTACAAGGATGGCAGGATGTCATGCTGAAAACCAACTCCACCTGAACTCAATTAACAACAAATTAAAAATCATCCTCATATCAGATGACTGCAACAAAGAGAACATGTTCATTTTGTGAAAATTAGCTACTTGTGAGGAAGATATATTAATAGCAGACAATAAAACTGCCCTTCCAAACTTGGCATCTCTTTTTTCTCTATTATCAATTCTATAATGAGATATAAACATTATTGGTTGTGACCAAGTAGCCGCTTTGCATGTATCATCCAGTGGAACCCCCTGAAGAAAAGCACTGGAAGCAGCCAATGGTCTAGTTGAATGGCTTCTGACCCCTTCAGGTAGTTTTTTTTTCTTACCAGGTCATAAGTCAATTTAATAGTAGAAACAACCCACCTTGCTAACCTTTGGGATAAAACAGGCATCCCTTGCTTAGGTACAGAAAAACAAACAACTTATTAGTTTTTCTAACACCAGCCATGCACTGTACATAAAAAGCTAGTGCTCTCCTAACATCTAAACAATGTAATTTTCTTTCCATATCAGACTCAGGATCCTGAAAATATGCAGGTAAAATGATATCCTGATTTAAGTGAAAAGATGATACAACTTGGGGCAAAAATGTGGTATCTGGTTTAAGAACTACCTTACTCTTATGAAATTGTAGATAATGTGAATCAACCCTCAATGCACATAACTCACTAGCCCTAGCTGATGTTATTGCCAATAAGAAAGCTATTTTCCATGTTAATTGATGTAAATCACAGGTTGTCATAGGTTCAAAAGGTTTACCAGTCAACTCCATTAACACAGTACTCAAATCCCAAGATGGTATAGGTCAGTGGTTCTCAAGCTGTGGGTCCCCAGATGTTCGTGGACTTCAGCTCCCAGAAGCCCCAACCACTATGGTCAATGCTCAGGGCTTCTGAGAGCTGAAGTCCACTAACATCTGGGGACCCACAGGTTGAGAACCACTGGTATAGGTGGTTTAACCAGTGGGCGTAAACGTTTATAGCCTTGCAAGAACCTCTTAACCATAGGACCCCCGTAAAGAGACGGTTTACCATGCTGTTGACAGCACCAAGAAAGATCCGCCAAGCAGCATTTGAATGATGACAGTGTCAGTTCCTCTGTCGCCAATCTCGACAAAAAGTCAAGTACATTAACCACAGTATAACTTTGAACATCAACATTCACATCATTCAAGTACTTAGTAATTTCGTTCCATTTATAAGTATATGATTTAGATGTGGACAGCTTATGTGCTGCCATCAAAACCTTCTTCACAGCATCTAGTAAGTCATTCAATTTAACAGGTTCCATGCTGTTAGTCGCAAGGACCAAACATCTGGATGGAACACTTCCCTTGTGGATGGAAATCAAGTCCGGCTTGCACGGCAACGCTTGATACCATCAGTTGGCTAGGTGCATTAGGTTTGCAAACCAAGGCTGTCTCGGCCACCAAGGTGTTATCGATCATGATCGCCCAGCCATGATGAATTTTGGATACTATTTTTGTGATCAGAGGAAAATGTGGGAACTCATAAAGGATCAGTCCCGACCAACTGAACAGAAAAGCATCTTCCAGGGACTCGACATCCTTCTTCATCCTTGAGCAGTACAGTTCTCATTGTCTGTTCTTGCTGGATGCAAAGAGGTCTATCTGAGAATAAACCCAGTCCCCAAAGATATCAAGCAGAATCCCTCTGTCCATCCTCTACTCGTGGCATGACAGAGGAGTCCTACTGATCATGTCTGCCAACACATTCTCCTCTCCCACCAAGTGTACTGCTGAGGGAGTAATCTTCATTGACTGACACCATTCCCACAACTGCAAAGTCAGATCGAATAGTACCTGAGATCTTGTTCTGCCCTTCTTGTTTATGTAATACATCACAGTCGTGTTGTCGGTAATGACCAGTACAGAATTTCCCTGAAGGTAAAACTGGAAAGCCTTGAATGCCTTTATCACAACCTTCAATTTCAATGCATTGATGTGTAACCTTTTCTCTGACTGATCCCATCACCCTCTCACAGTCAGGTTCTGCAGGTGCGCTCCCCAGCCTTCCAATAACGCATCCATTGTTACTACCACACAAGGTTGGGGAGGTACAAACGGCATTCCTATCAACACATTGTGTGGTTCTATCCACCAAAGTAGAAACCGTAAGATGGGCCTCGGAACCGTCAGAAACATGCTTTGTCAGTCTTGTAGTGGATCGAAGTTGTCCCTCTGCATTTTTAATTTTGCTAATGGCGTTATCATCGTTGTGGAAGCCACTAGTCCCAATGCCACTTGAATTGTCTTTGGTCTGACTCTTCTGTGTTGCTGAATCACATTGAATACCTTCAGCATTTTTAACCATCGGTCCCCTGGTAAAAATGCTTTTTGTTGTGAAAAGTCTAGCAAGGCTTCTATGAATTTGATCTTCTTTGATGGTGTCAATGTCGATTTTCTGTAGTTTATCATCAGTCCTAAATCTTGTAGACAACACACCATTGTGTTCAGATTTGCCAACAACTGATGTTTTGTTGGCGCCACTATTAACCAGTTGTCTATACACAGGAACACTACAATACCTTTCTTCCTCAAATGAGCAGCCACCACAGACATACATTTTGTAAATGCCCTTGGTGCTGTACAGATACCAAAGGGTAGGACTCAAAAATGGTACCCCTGATTGCCTATAGCAAATGCTAAAAACTTCCTATGCTCTGGTCTGATAACAATATGGAAGTAAGCATCTTTGAGGTCTAGCGTAGCAAGCCAGTCGTTTTGATGTAGCAACGGCATTATGGTGGAAAGAGTCACCATCCGGAATCTTTTTGGGGTTATAAAAAAATTCACCCCTCTCAGATCCAAAATGGGATGAAGGCCGCTGTCCTTTTTCGACACCAGAAAGTACCTTGATGTAAAACTTCTCTTGAGATGAAGATTGGAGATTTTTTCTATGGCCCCTTTCAATAATAGGGTATCGATCTCTGCCTGCAGTGCAGTGATGATTTTGTGTGATGAATTCTCCTATGGTAGGCAGGGTTTGAAAGTCTATGGAATAACCTTGATTTATTATGCCAAAAACCCACAGATCCATTGTTATAGATCACCACACATGGTAATGCCTCTTCAATCTGTCCCCAAAGGGAGGTGTTACATCCATACTTAAATCTGGATCTTCAGGTACTGTGTTGACATCTTTGACAAGTTAGATCTTGAAAAATCTTCAACATGGTGCTTACATCTGGGAAGACATCGGTATCATACACTTGATTGTCAGACCCTACGCTTGGTTTGATCAGGCTGACGTTTCTTGTATTGTGTCTGCTTGAACCTCGTTGAAGGAAACTTCCTCAAAGTTTGATCTTGTGGTATGGGCTGTCTATGATGTTGCGTCTGAGTTGGACTCATCGGTCTCCTTGTGAATGGCTGATACCTCCTATATCGGTACCTGTATGGATAATATGAAGCTGGAAATATTTTCTGGCAGTGCTCCTCATTTTCTGAACATGTTCCAGCTTGTCATCTGTGCCAGTACTGAACAACCCAACAGAATCAAAAGGTAAGTCCTCTATCATATTTTTAGTTTGTTGAAACAATCCTACTTTTGGATTTCCAAAAGGTTCCAATGCTGTTCTGCACAGGCACAAAACCCAATTGTGTGAGTTGCAGAGACCACAAAGAAGAATTTAAAATTTTCAACAATAAACAAAATTTTGAAATATCAATCATATATCAATTGACAATATAAAACAGTGGTTCTCAACCTGTGGGTCCCCAGATGTTCATGGACTTCAGCTCCCAGAAGCCCTGAGCATTGATCATAGTGGCTGGGGCTATTGGGAGCTGAAGTCCACGAACATCTGGGGACCCACAGGTTGAGAACCACTGGTATAAAAGATGACATGGGTTATACTTGTGAAAACCAATTATTTCAATTGTGACAATTAAGATCCATCCTATTTTCTGAGGAAAAGCGTCAATAAGAGTTTCTGTGTAGCCTCTTGTGATAAAGCCACCTTGGGTCTCATTCTGGGAGAAAAGGAGGCATATAAATACAACAAATTAAATAAATAAATGAAATACACTTTGTAGACTATAGGTGGCAGTAACACTCTAGTTTCCTAAAATATGGTACTTCAGCCTGGGACACCAATATAGTGCAAAATCATGAGAATGAAAAATGTCCAAGAGCAACTAAAAAAAGGATATTTTAAGAGAAAGAATTACTATTTAGCCTAAGACTTAATTACTGCAAAATGCATAGATTTATTAGAAGTTCATGTAGAGAAAGGTAAATATGTCTTTCCAGACAGCCATTTTATTTCTTTTTTCCTGTGAGATGAAGCAGTCAAGCTGTGATGAGTAGTATGGACTAAGAATGACTAGTTGGAAGCCTGCATACTAATTTAGTTCATGAAGGAATTTAACTTGGGCCTTAGTGAACCTAATATTTTTCCTTCAGAATATGATGAAAGCCTTGTAAGAAAGAGATTTTTTTTTTCAAAAGACGGAAAAGAGATGGAATATATTATGTACTGTTACCCTGATTTCTGGGGTCCCGTGAGGGACACCAAAATGTGCTCAACTATTGGTGGGGAAAATTAGCTGGGAGCACTGCTTTAGCGTTACGAGAGGCAGGGTAACGTAGCAGGATCTTTAGCCCTATGTTTACAGGGTCAGGCCACACCAAGAACTAGGCGAAGTTGTTCCAAATGAAAGATTTTATTAAAAACAGGCAAAAATATCAGCAATCAGCAACTCATGCACTCATGCACACTTCCAAGAGCTAACGGAGTAAAGCTAAGGAAAAGATAGGGATTTTGTAGGGATTTTCCGGGTGATACGCCACCTGATCCTGTAGTCCGGATAAAGAAGAATAGAGAGCAATGCTGGGGCTTGGTGTGGCTCAGCACGTGGAGCTGAGGGGAGGCTTGCCGAACGGAGTGGCAGAGGTTCGAGAAGCAAGTCATGAGCATTCCACTGAGGAACTCAGACAGGAGGTTTTTATAGGGTAGATTGTGCCTGGAGGCTAGCCTTCTCCCGAGAAGAATAATAGCAACTTTAGTGGAGACAAAGCCTCCGAAAGGTCGAAATCAGCATTGATTAGGATTAGCCAGCTTTTCCAATTGTTTGTACAATATGTAAATGAGGGAGCACTTAGAGGCTGTATAGACCAGTGGTTCTCAACCTGTGGGTCCCCAGATGTTTGTGGACTTCAGCTCCCAGAAGCCCTGAGCATTGACCATAGTGGTTGGGGCTTCTGGGAGCTGAAGTCCACAAACATCTGGGGACCACAGGTTGAGAACCACTGGTATAGACGGATGTGCTAATCTCGTCAAACCAACGGTAGAAATATGCAAGTCCATTCTTTGGGTAAAGTATCGACCGTGTCTGCGGGCACTTCTCCTGTGCGACAAAAGTTGTTTACTGGCCTAGACCTCCCTGTGCATAATTTAGGCCATGCCGCCATTTCTGGCTACACAAGCAGTTCGTGACTCAGGTCAGACACGTGGAGTTCAGATTATAGCGTGCCACGTGAAAATATTAATATCCAGTATTATACTGTAGACCTTGGGTTAGGCTAGACAACTGTGGTAACAGCACCTTTCTTTGATTTTATAACATCTGCATTACAATATCATGGAAGAAGGAAATGTAAGAGGGTGCTCATTGCCCCTCAGTTGTCTCGCAGGTCAAATAGCCTGGATAGCCTTGGTGACAGACCCCTGCTGAGTGCCAGATCAGTGAATGGAAAAATAAATGATGTTCAGGATTGGATTCTAGATGAGAATCCCAACCTGGCCTATATTACAGAGACCTAGCTAAGACCCAGACTCAGCTCTGCCTATCAGATTTTTCTGTGCGGCAGCAGGCAAGATCTGGGGGATGGAGAGGTTGAATTGCAGTGGTCTATCATGATTCCATCCCCCTGACCAGGTGTCCTGTCCCACAATCAGCAGGTTTTGAATGTGTATACCTAAAGGTGGGTAGCTGGGACAGAATTGGGATTCTGTTGGCATGCCACCCATCCTGCCTTAACATTCATTCTTCCTGAGTTAGCTGGGGTGGTCTCGGAGTTGGTTGATGGAGCTCCCACAACTAATAGTGCTGGGTGGCTTCAGCATACAAGCTGAGACTGCCCTGTTGGGAATGGCTCAGGACTTCCTGGTCTCCATGACAAGTACATCCCATGTAGTATCTGGCCCTATTCATGCTGCGGGGCACACTTTGGGCCTTCTTTTCTGTGCTGGTGTGGAGGAACTTTCTGGAGTTCCATTATCATTATCATTACCTAGTCAGATTTAGGCTCACTGGGACTTGGAACCTCTGTGAGGTGGGAGACCAACCAGGATGCTCTGCCTCAGGAGGCTGATGGATCCAGACAGATTCTTGATAGCTCTTGAGGATTTTTCTGTCACCTCTGCAGGTGATTCTGTTGAAGGTCTAGCTGACTTCTGGAATAGGGAAACAGCCAGGGTAGTGGACACAGCTGCTCCTGACATCCCCTGTTACTGAGCAGAGCCAAACCAACCCCCTGGTTTTCTTTTCCCCCCAATATTTTTATTGAAAGTTTCCACATATACTAAATTTCCACTAATACATAAAAAGAAACAAAAAAGGAAGGGGGAAAAGGGGAGTGAGGAGAAAGGGCAGAAAAAGAAAATGACTACCATTCTTCTTTTCAACACTATATAACATTCAAATTATTTCCAGCCTTGGAAAATAAAATCCAAGCATTCTCTTCTTTCTATTCCCTCTTATATTTGTTTTCCACAATCAAAAATATTTTCTTTTTTATCAGGTTTGGCACACCTAAGTAGTATTCCACTTTCTCTAAATATTAGCCTAAACTAATATGTTAAGTAGCTTCACTAAATCCACTCAGTCATCAAAAGCTTTTAGAGCATTAGCATTTCCACTATATTAAAACCTCAATATTTCCATCAAATGTCATTGTATAAAATTCCTATCAACCTCATCCCCATGTCCATTTCTCCTTTATCCTATATCTGTATAGCCAAATGTCATGGCCTCGTTTCAGCCACACATTAATTCTTCAATTACATTTTTCAGTTAAATTTAACTCTTGCTTTCTTCTTTATCAGCCCAGGCTGTGACCTTTCCTTCTGCCCCAGATCTGGTCAACTTCTCTTGTTTGCACCTTATTATTATTTCCTTCTGCTTCCATTTCTGCTTTAAAAGTATTGGAACAGAGTACCTTCATCCTCCTTTCAACTTCCTCATTCTCAGAGGCCCATCCTTTCATTAAATTCTCATGAGTTGGTCTATCCATCTAAGGCCCTTTCCACACGTGGTAAAAAACACGGTGTAGCACGACCTCGACCGGAGGTCGTCCACACCTTAGAGTGCGCAAAGCCAGTTTAAAATTTGAGGTTCCACACCTCAAACCGTCCTGGCGCGGCCGCAAGGGGTGGCACCATGTGTTTTGTAAAAACCACATTTCATGTGGTCTTTTTAAACACGAGCGCTCTACCTCGTCGCAGCGCCCCATGTAGATTTGCAGGCGTGCGCAATCGCATGCCTGCAGAGCTGCCAGGGGGCAGGTTTCCGGCTGGCGAGCTTCTCCAGTTGGCGGAAAGCTGCTGGAAGCCGCCATTTTGGGCATCACCGGACGCTGCCAGACATCACTGGAGTGTGGAGCGGCGAACACACACTGCTCCTCGCGGCGACGGAGTTACCCAGATTCAGGTAAGCTCCGTTTCCGCTTGCGCTGCCCCATTTCTCCACCCGCATGTGGAAAGGGCCTATATAAGCCCCAGAGACATCAATTCCAGCCTAGTCTTCCCCTGCTCCCCACCCTTAAATAACAAACAGGTCCATACTAGTTCCATATTGCAAGAACAGACCATGTAGGAGATATTAGCATAAGAAGAGCTGTCATCATATGAAATAACCACTCAGGCAACCTGTTAAGATGAGCAGATCTGTGCCTTTCTATTTGTATGGGAATAAGTGTCAGAATGGAATGGTGTTAGCTAACACATTTTAAATTATCTTTGTGAATGTGACTTGGCACATGCAATCAACAGTGTTCAGCACTGAATGCCTATCTTCTAAGTGGATACAGTGAAAAATGAAAATAGCAGTTCCAAATAATGACCATTCTTTTGAGATTTTCAAGAGCAAGTATAGTGCTGAGTGGTATTTTTTCTTTTTTTCTGGAAAAAAACAATACACAGGTAAATTAAAATTCCTGAGTCATAGAAATAAGCTTTTGGTTTTGAATGTCAGTGCTGCAATTTACTTTTTCAGTCCTGGTTTGTGTGGGAAAACATTGCAAATTATAGGCTTTCCCCTTGAAGTCTACAATGAAAATATTTCCAAAGACAAAGTATCTTACTTCTATGTGACATGTGCATTATGGCTCTACAGGAAGTTCAATTAAATCTTATCCCCAGAGCTGTGCTATGGTACTTCAAGTGAGGAAGATAAGAAGAACCAGACTGTTCCCGTGCTTTGTGGGAGTGACAGAAAAAGAAGCAATAGTAGAGAAGTAACCATATGAGTGCATTGTTGATTATAGGAGGAAAACAAAAATTAGTACAGGTCAGCAACAGGGGAAAGTGTGGAAAAACTCTGCCTGATTTTGATCCAACATTCAGAGAGCCTTGTCTTCCTTGACCAACGGAGAACGTTGCTTTCCAATATATCGCTCTTAGAAAACAATATTCTCTAGCAGGCAATCTCTACAAAAAATATATAAGAATAACAACACAAACATTTAAAACAGATAGGGCAGGTGTGTCCCTCTAGGTGCTGTTGAACTGCAGCTTCCAGCAACCCTGGTCAATATAGCCAGTGGCAAGAGAAGATATCACCTGCAAGTGTGAGCCATGTGTTTTCCCATCGCTGCTCTTAACACTAAAGCAGCCTCCTTTTAGGTGGCAGATTTTAGGCTACCAAAGAGTTTCACTAAAAGCTATCATTTTTTATTTTTACATTTTACATTTCTACATCAGCTTTCTATATGACTGACTTCAAGTAGCATAAATAGGGTTCTGAGGCAGTTGCCTATTTAAAGAAAGGGTGCTGCATTATGTGCATGCTCTCACACCAGAGAAACCACTAAGCATGATAGGCGGTTCAGTTAAAAACTCTGCAAAGGACATGAGCCTGGATGCCAGTAAAAGACTAGACACTGTCTCTGAAGTGGGACTTTGAAAAGAAGAGGCAGCAAGATTGCAAACGTGAAGCAGGGTGTACAGACTTCTCTGTTCTTGAGTTGGAAAGATAAGGAGGGCTGTTACCCAAAACTTATGGAGTAGCTGGCCTATCTGACAAAGCAGATATCCTGGAAAGCCTTAGATGGAGATAGACGTACAGAAGGTGAGCCCCATCGCTAAATGGTAACAGGCAACCTTCTAAGTGAAGAAAAAGCATAAAGAGGGGGTGGCTGCTAAGCCCTCCTTCTCATTGACACAGTCATTTTCTCTTTGTTGGTTTAGTTGTGTCTTAGCATACTGGCTGAGAATCTAATTTATAAAGTATATCACTTTCTCAGTTTCTCCCGCTATCATCACTTATGGCTCCCTAAGGGGACCATCCTTCAACCACTTGTTATTGTTATTTTGGGGGCTTCAAGTCATTTCTGACGTATGGCAACTCTAACCAAATCCTGTCACAGGGCTGAGAGTGTGTCATGTGCCCAAGGTGACCCAGTGAGTTTCCATGGCCGAGCAGGGAATCAAACCCTAGTCTCCAGGGTTATAGCCCACTGCTCAAACCACTACGTCACACTGGCTCAACCGCTTACAGGCTACTTGTCAAGATGAAAGTCCCGCAATTACTTAGCAGCTCAGGACAAAGGCTTCCAGCAGCTGCTGACCTGTTGTGTACTTAGGTCCTCATCCTGAAACGACTTGCTAGTTCACTCACTGAGATGCATCAGGCAGTCACTTAGGAGAGTTCCTCATCAAGCTGCCTACCAGTTACCTTCCTAAGTATCAAAATAAGATCTATTCTCCCAACGTATATGGTTTGGAATTTGATTGAAAGAGTTTGCAAGCTGGGACTTCTGGTCCGGCGGCCAAACAAATGGCAGCCTAGGAAAATAGCTGCTCCTAGGCTGTCAACACAAGCGGCAAATCCCAGGGAAACCATAAGATCTGCGGGGGCCAGACGATCCTGTGAGGGTCGTTGATGCCCGTTTCTTAGAACTGGGCAAGTACCCCTCGGGGAAGAGGGGTCCGGAGGGAGTTTGGAGGGGACCCGAGCTGTAAGCCTGCAAGCCGATGGCACTTAGCGCTGGAAGACTACAGACGAAACAGCGGGTCGAAGAACTGCCACAGCCGCTCAGAGGTAGGATTTTTTTTTCCTGAAGTGACCCCCGGATTTTTTTAATTTATTGAAGAAGAAGCCGAAGAAATAAAGACTGTCTGAACTTGATCGGAATACAAGGTAAACTCCAACAAGGAAATGACTAAGCCATAAGGAGAAATAAAGAAAAGTGGGACTAAGGATACTGTGTATTGACGGAAAGAAGTTGGATCGGTCGCTGTACTTTTTACGTACAAGGAATCTTTCGCAAAAGGATATAAAAATACAAACAAGTTGGCTTTCTTTGACTTCAGATCCAGTAACGACATAGTTGTTGTCTTTAGAGAAATTCCTGAATTTTTTGTGACAATAGATAAATTGACTATTAACAAGAATTGGGCTTGTGTATTTTGGACTTTCAAGACTTTGCTGCGGGACTCTATAATTGAACCAGGACATTTTAAGATCGGAGAAATAGACGAGGTTTTGCCTCTTGAGACTTTTAAGATTAACAGAAGACTTTGCGAGAGTGATTATTTGGTTCAAATAGCATAGGTCTGGACTGACAAAATGGAAATAGAACATCTTGAGAATTAAAGTGGAACTGTAAATTTTTTAGGAGATAAACAACGTGCCTTTGAACTGATAAAGTGAAGGTGATTGGAAGTGAAACCGGAGTGTGATGCCTGAACTGTTCGAAGCAGGAAGCTTAAAGCCGAAAGTGGGAACAGAGCTGGAAGCGGGGAACTGACATAGACACGTATATAATTAGTATAAAATTCATATAGAAATTTTGAATTGTATTTTGTTAAAGAGTATTGATATAAGTTATATAAAGTGCATAAATATATAAAAAAGTTTAAGTATATACGTTTATAAAGTGCTTAATTATATAGAGTACACAAATTTATACATTTATTTGGTAAATACTTTTATTACTGTAGCTAAACTTAGCTAAGGTGTCTATACATAAAAAATACCTAGAAATTTAAATATCTCAGAAACAAGCTTGGTATTGGAAGAGAAACTCAATTCTGTTGAGAGAATTCAGTACTGTTAGATATTGTATGTAATTGACAGGGTGGCTGCACCTGTGATAGCTTTGGGATAGTAGTCGTCTT